>BLKR01002036.1:0-227922 GCA_011170035.1 Teleogryllus occipitalis
AGGAGGGCGAGGAGGGCGAGGAGGGCGAGGAGGGCGAGGAGGGCGAGGAGGGCGAGGAGGGCGAGGAGGGGGAGGAGGGCGAGGAGGGCGAGGAGGGCGAGGAGGGCGAGGAGGGCGAGGAGGGCGAGGAGGGCGAGGAGGGCGAGGAGGGCGAGGAGGGCGAGGAGGGCGAGGAGGGCGAGGAGGGCGTAGAGGGCGTAGAGGGCGAGGAGGACGTAGAGGGCGAGGAGGGCGAGGAGGGAGAGGGAAGCGAGGAGGGCGAGGAGGGCGAGGAGGGCGAGGAGGGCGTGAGGAGGGCGAGGAGGGCGAGGAGGGCAGAGGCAGGAGGCGTGAGGAGGGCGAGGGAGGAAGAGGAGGGCGAGAGGGCGGAGGAGGCGAGGAGGGCGAGGAGGGCGGAGCGGCGAGGAGGGCGAGGAGGGCGAGGTGGAGGGCGAGGAGGGCGAGGAGTGGCGAGGAGGGCGAGGAGGGCGAGGAGGGCGAGGAGGGCGAGGAGGGCGAGGAGGGACAGGAGGGCAGAGGGAGGGCGAGGAGGGCGAGGAGGGCGAGGAGGGCGAGGAGGGAAGTGGAGGAGGCATAGGAGGGCGTGAGGAGGGCGAGGAGGGCGAGGAGGGCGAGGAGGACGAGGAGGACGAGGAGGGCGAGGAGGGCGAGGAGGGCGAGGAGGGCGAGGAGGGCGAGGAGGGCGAGGAGGGCGAGGAGGGCGAGGAGGGCGAGGAGGGCGAGGAGGGCGAGGAGGGCGAGGAGGGCGAGGAGGGCGAGGAGGGCGAGGAGGGCGAGGAGGGCGAGGAGGGCGGTGGTACCCTCCACTTGAGCGACCCGCGGCGTCAGCGAGCACGGAGGGGCGACGCGGAGCTCCAGCAGCGGCGGAGGCGGAACGGTACTTCTCCCCGACGACAGCCCTCCAGACTGCACGCGCGGCACGCCTTTGAAGGTAACGAGCTTTTGTTTTTACCTACGAGCTTCAATTAGGCTTCACTGAGTCGGCGGGGAGCTCGTTTCGACGGAGCTGATACGCCATGTTTGAAACACGGACTCTGCGTCGGGTATACATGCAGGCACACAGAGGTTGATGTGGAAAGACGGGGAACTGACGACTCGGTGGTGCAGCGTTCTGTGAAACCAGTGGGATGACACACAGACCTTCTTGTGACCCTTCATTCACAGATCCGGTTTATTTTCATTTGTGGTATGTTGTCAGTGGTTCTTTCTTTCAGCTGCAGTCATTTTGTTTGTTGTGAAAGAGACTTTCACCTACGAAAAGGATGTGTACGTTGTGGAACGTGGGTTAATATATTTGCAGCCCTTCAGACAGGACAAGCTGTTTTGTGACAACAGTAATCGCGTGGACATGTCTGGCATCCATCCCCAGTGACCATCATCTGTTTTCATTAGAGGTCGAATTGAAATACATCTAATATTATCGAGATATTCATTCATTTTCGCACACACTGAAATATGCATAAAAATTCAAAATATACATATTAAATTGGGATGAGCTATTATCAATAAAATTCTTTAAATAAAACTATTAGTAATACTTTTATAACCTCTCTGATCTGCTGCACTACTTCATCATGCACAGGTTTTCAGATATCCATTTCTCAATGTTTGTTCATTAGAAATTCTTCTCTGAGACTTTTTTCAAAATTTCGAAAGTACTGATTAGTTTTATCAATTTCTTCAAAAAACGCTCCCCTCCACCTAAATGCATAATTTCATTTGTATTTGGGGTAGTGATTCCAGAATTTAAGAAAACGTGCACAGAATGAACTTGTCCCCGCAGTATATCATACAGATTTTAACTGTTTTTGTTGTTAAGTAAATAAATACATAAGTAATATACATATTTCAATTTTTGTAATGGTATGTTACCACAAAAAAGTCTTGCACATATTGTTTGCAGACCTGAGAGTTGCTGTGGAGAAAATATCATTGAGAATTCTGGATTATATTCTGTATTAACCTCCAGTTGAAACTGCGATCTTGAACTGTACACTTTCAAGGATGAATCGTGGCATAAGTGTGCCGGGGATTTCTACTCGGAAAAGAACAGATGAATCAAAACTTATCTTTCTCAGCAACTGGCTGACATGGAGACAGAGATGAAACGGATTGTGTTTTGCTTCGCACGAGATTTGAGTGTCTGCTGCCTAGATTAGAGCATAGAATTTGGGTTTGACAGTGACAGTGAAACTTGGGGCACGTGTTTGTTATCTAAGATAATTTGGAAATTTCTTCAAGGGATTTGCCGCTAAACGGTTGAAATATCCCATTCTCCTTAACAATGAACCCAAAACCTCCCATGGCCCCTTCACGACAAACCAACAAAATATCTAGATCTTTACTTAAATGTCCACCATCATTAGAAAAATCGTATGAATAATAAAGTTAAAGAAAAAATTAAACTACACCAACTTAAAGTAGTAATCAACAGATCTGGTTAATTTCCGTACAATACTGCTTTACTACTTTACAAAACCATAAGTCCAGTACTTTTTATACGCAAACTTAGTGTGGATCAGCGCTGCCAACCGAAATTCAAGTAGTCCAAAATCAGTTCCTCCACACCATCATCAACGCTCCATGGTGTATCTCCAATGCGCATCTTTACGAAAAATTCCAGCTAGAATCATTAACCAACTACAATACTTTTTATCCACCCACTTCTTCCAAAACCTTTTCTTTTCTTTTCTTTTCTTGGTAGGGAAGCCGAAGTCCAACTGACACGATTGACTGTTCTATCTTCTAGTTCCTGTTCCTATTTCAACTAATTCAAGCGCGTGATTTTTTTGCCATCTAGATATATTGCATTAATGTTATTTTCAGAAAACCACGTCTTACAATGATCACTTGTGCATTTCTTTGAGGTTCAACCCTGGACACTATGCGTTCAAATTAGGCAAAGCGTATTCCAATGTGGACCGATCGCACACTTCCATTTTTTCAATTCCAGTTTGCCAGAAATAAAGTAACTAAATATTATATTTCATAATACGAGTACATATATTGCACATTGTTTATGGAAGTAATTTATTTTAAACGAATCTCCATGTATAAATGGAAATGACAAATAATAATCTGATCGAAATTAGGCAACTTTGCTATAAATTATTCTGTTTCCAATAATTTTTACAAGGTATATAATTTTACAATTATAATTCACTCTTGATTTGTTTTTCTATTTGTCTTATCCCTTCAACGACCGAATATTTTAGGTCTTCCTTCTTTCTCCGTCTCTGTAGAAAACCACTTGAAGCAAATTATGTTCTTCCGTTCGTCTCAAATAGCCATACCTGTCAGTTCTCTAAATCTTTTATAGTTCAGTATTGTATAGACCCTTTCATTTCCTTACTAATCACTACATTCCTAATTTGTATAATTTTGAATGACCTTTTATTGAAGTTTCACTGACTTTTTAAAATCATTTTGGAAATATTTTTCGGCACACACGCAAGGAAACTAGTACTGTTCATTGATTGGAAAGGGTTACTTTTCTCCCCCATACGTTACTTTTCTCCCCAAGTGTGATTTTCTCCTCCATACGTCACATACAGTTTTTTTACCTGTTTTTGACTAAATAAATAAATAAATACTTCGCCGTACACATACGGCAAAGATGTCATGGCCGTATAAAACATCTTGGTACTGTAGAGTAAACAGAACACTAGGACGACATGAATCAACATGACTGCCACCTCGTCAATTTCGAGTGATCCCAATAGCACATATATTCGTAAGTTTCCATGAATTCATAATAAAAAGTAATTTCCGCACATGCCAAAATATCGGAATGGTCTTCTATCGTCGCCTTTACGTCAATATTTCGTTTAGTTTTATTTTATTTGATTTAACGTCAAAAACTGTTCATAACTGTGTTACTTTCTATGAAAAGTGCAATGTGTGCATAGTTTCTTGATCTCTGGGTTCTCTGCCCGAACTCATGTGCATATTGAATTATGAATACACGTAGCAACGAGCGTTTCTTACAGGCATTGGAATACAAATATTCACTTCGGTGTAATAGAAACAATTTGCAAATACAAATCAGCAACAGATTTTCGCTATTATCACTAGTGTTCTACGTGAAGGAATCGACCGCCGCGAGGAAATGGTGAACTGTTATCTTTGAATATCAACATTCTCCACAGTTCAAGAAAACGAGCACCGATAGTTAAGTTACATTTATGACCAGAATAAAAACAAGAGACAATCTCAGAGTGCACAAAGGAATAGGGAAAGTAAAGAAAAATCTGATCAAAATGGGGGTCATTTCTCCAGAAGTTGAGGTACAATACTTGTTGGAGACGTCTTCAGTCTTAAAATTATACGGTCTAATTTTCCAAATGGAAAGTAATACATTAAATATCATTCGTACGCCAAAGATTCTTTACATATATATTAGTTTCCTAATTAACTGTTAGGAACATACGTCAACAACAGTACCTTGATTAACTCCTTTACGAAGAAAGACTTCAGAGTTATGTTTTTCACACTCAGCATAGGTAAAGAAATATTCAGTCGTATCGAAAAAAATTATTTTCGATCCAACTAATCAGCAACTAAATTGAAAATTTCAATTCAGAAGTTCTTGATATGAAGCTTATTTGAACGAATGCACTACAACCACTGTTTCAGGCGTCGGTTTCAAAGCCACTGGGTTGACAGCACTCTGGAAAGTAATTTTGTCCATTTTTCACGACATAACTTGGCGGTTTGATTAGTTGAGTGTTACGTGTCTTACCCACAAAAGCGTCGTTGCTGCCATCGGCTGGAGGAGAGCGAGCGAGTGAGCGTGTTTCCTCGTGTCTTTGCTGCCCTGTTCTTCTCCACCTCTTTCCGTCGAAACCTCGCCCACGCTCTCTTCCCCGTCGTCTCACGTCGTCCGTGTCGGCTCTGCACATCTCCCCTCGTCACCCACGTGCCCTCTGCGGGCACCCAGCCGCGACCGGAGAATAAACATCGAGTTTTGTCGTCCCAATGAATTCTGCGTTTCCACACCACTACCCTCGCATCTGCGGCCCGCGGCTATATACGAGAGCTCCGCGGAAACGACAAAAATCCTCGGATGAAACATAACACGAAGAAAGAAAAGGAAACAAGTTGGGGAGCGGAAGGGAGAAGGGGCATCGCCGCGGTAAGGGGGAAGGTGAAATGAGAATTGGAAATGGAACAGACGACAAAGACTAATGCAATCCTTCAGCCGCACAATCCGTTTGAAATATGAGCGCTATCTGAAGGAAGCGGTCCGCTGGATGCATTTTACATCACCGAAAACCCGGGCCAGCTTTCCGCGACCCATCACGGCTGCCGCCGCCGCCTCTCCCGGTGCCCAGGGCACGTCGTTCGCTCTTGCTTGCTCTCCGCCAAGCGACGCGCCGCCGCCCCCGCCTCTGCCGCAGGGCGTCGCCGCTGGTCGGCCGCCTGTCCGTGGCCTGTCGCCTCCCCTAGAGGAAGCTCGAAAAATTTGCTCCTGACCACTTCGCTGGCGCTCTTCTGCGGAGATAGATTTTGACTCGTATTTGATCACTGCCGCCGACGGCGCTCCGTGAGCTTCTGATTGTCCCTTTTGGATAAGAGGTCGGGGGTTCCGGTGCTGACGAAGGGCTATTTTGAACGTCAGATGAATGGGAGTCATCATTTGTTCTTTGAAGAACACTTTCTGGTGAATATTTGACGCTCACATCGCTCTAACACTGAGCTTGATATCGCGCGTTCATTCAGGACAGCGTTTCTACTCCAGACGTAACAATCACGTAGTATTTTAGGTGTTTTACATTTTTCTTTAAAGCTCGTTCAGGTGTGAAAATCTCATTATGCGATGCAAAATATTCGTATCCACCACATTGGTATCTATAATGAATACGTTAAAGGAGGAAAAAGGTTTCAGAAATTCAATGTTCATTTGCCAAGAAATTTATTGAATTTTTGACAGGTTATTTACCCACATCTTGGTTCGAACATATACATTTAGCTACTGTAATGACGTTAATGAAAACCACAATCTAATTATTGTAAAAACAATCATATTACAAATTATTTAATTGGATGAAATAGTGATGCTTAAGTTAGAATTGAGTCCGAAAATTGACTTATTTTGTAGATACAGGCTTTTTCCCTTAGATACATGGACAATAGTTTGCTAGTCGTCCCACAATATCAAATAAATTATTTAGTCGGGAAATTTAATAATTTCAATATACATGAGTTAACTATTAAAAAAGAGGTGAATTAATAATAAAATTTTTACATACAACAATTTTAGGATCTAGTCATCTCCCTATATTAATTGGTTTACAAAACAAATCTGGTCTTACCTTGAACTGTCTGTCTCTACTGGCACATCTGACGGGACCAAGGTTTTTCCAGCAGCGTATGAGCCTTGTGGCCATGGATTAAGGGGTACGTGTGCTTACTGGACTTCTCAACCTGAGAAATGAGCTTTCTCATCGCCACAGAGCAACAGATACTGGAACATTGCAAGGAAAGCGCACACTATATTCTGCGCCAATTGGGAATCCAACCCGAGATCGTGACACGGAAAGCGAGCACTTTGACCAGTGGGGATTTTACCTTGAACTGCCTGCCGAAAATCCAGTTTTTATTAAAACAATTATCGTTTATAATTTTGTTCACTGGTCAACTTTTGGCTCCTGAATTTGAAACTCAAAACATTACGACAGTAACTTCCGTTCTTCACTTCGATAATTATCCAGAACTGTTTATCAACAAAATGAATACATCCAAACTACTTAAATTACTGAGTTTGCACCATCGTAGCTCTGATGTACTATATTATAAACTCGGATCAGATTTTGATAAGCTCATATGACTAGCGTTCTTGCCACAAACCAATTACACTATATAAAAGAACTGAAAGATAAATTCAGTCTGACATTAGTAGGTAGGGTTGTAAATTAAAAAAAGACATTGCTGCTAACCTTAAAGATAGGAAGTTGAAGGATGATAGGCAAGGTTTAGTTTATAAAATTGGATGAGCCGATTGTCACGCAGCCTATACTGGACAAAAAAGAAAATTAAAGTTGAGGCTCGCTGAACATAGAAAATAATAAGATAAAATAAAGAAGAATACATGTAAAAAAAAGTCTCTTACTAATCATCGAGTAAACACAGAAGACAACATTAACTTTACTGAAATCAAGATATTAGCTAGTGAGGATAAAAGGAATCCAAGATATATTCTTGAAACTCTTAGTTCCTTTATTTTTTCCATCTTTCTACCCATCTTTCTATTCAAACTCTTTCCGAATCTCATGTGAATCCTCCTTCTGTGCCCTCTCCACCCCGTTCTCCTACTACCACACAATGCCCCTCTAGTTCTACTTTTCGTTACTCAAGAAGTCTTCAGTCTCACACGAGCTTCACTCAATTACCGGCCGCTGTTCATTCATTATGTTATTCTTTCTACGTAACTACGACTGCATATTGTATTTAATTTATTTATTTATTTATTTATTTATTTATTTATTTATTTATTTATTTATTTATTTATTTATTTATTTATTTATTTATTTATTTATTTATTTATAAGTAAAAACAGTTCAAAATTATATGTGACGTACTATGGGGTGATGTGCATTCTGCGCACGTTTTCTGACATTCTGGGATCCCTACCCTCAAGCATATACAGTGGGTAGACAATTCCATTATTTTCTGATTACCACTCTCTCATTTGAGGAATTAGCCAAGTATACAGGGCAGGTTTGTATTCTTCTTTCCTCATAGTACCCTCAAGAAAATACAATGGTCCAGTGCCATGGAGAGATCACCACTCCATCCATGAAGAGAGTGCCATTGAGAGATCACACCCCATACCAAAGTTTACCGGGATATTAAATAGTTTCCTCAACGCACTCAAACTTAAACTGTTCTTCAGATAGTCTCCATACTTTCTGCTGCCAATCTTGCATAATTTCCACTATCGACTCATCTGAGAAGCAAACTAGCATCAAGGAAATGAATCAAATGGAAAAAATCAGTAATTGAAAATATTTTAAAATTCTGATAAAATTTGATATAATAAATCCTGCAACAGAGGATGATCAAGTAATAGAATTAATTCATAAAGCATAATAACAAATAATCTTACTTATGGCTAATCACTTGCAGTCCAATCTCTGTTTCTCGAAGCCCAAAATAAACGAATTCTCATCATGACTTGTTTTAACTTTGGCATTTTATTGGTAGGTGGAATCGTAAACCACATCTGTGAAGTCGTCTACGAACTGTCTTTGTGCTTAAATTACAACCTGAATTACTTAAAAGATCACGAATGTTTTGAACAGTAGCCTTTCGGTTACACAAAGTAATTTTTTTTCGTTCCTGCCTTGGCGTGGTCTTTCTCGGTTCCCTACAGTTTTGCCGTTTTGTTGGTGTAAGTTGTTCATCTAATTCTACCTTTCTTTAAATTATTCCAACACTTCGGGGAGAAATATTACATTTCCTGGCTATTTCACGTGCTCTCAAGTTCGAAAACTTCAACAAAACCTGAATTTCTCTTTTTTTTTCCTTCAACTCAGGTCTCCTCTTTTACCATTGCTTTTATTTGCTTATTAATCACAACTGTAATAGTCAATTTATACAATATTAACTGGAAAGAACTCGATAATTGCTAACCTACTTTATTAAGTTCATCAAAACAACTTCCTTTCTCAATGGGGTGAGTAAACAAAGAGGGGTAAAACAAAACACTCACTACGAATGGTATTACTTATACCACATACCGGGAAAAACTCAGACTTCTAAGTTATCTAGCTGTGGCGAACTGAATTACCGCCTTATTCAAGACAAAGGAAGACCCCTACATTCATTTCCACTCAGACAAACTGAGTGAGTATAGAGGTGCTAAAAAATCCTGCTATGGGATCAAAAATTCCTAATTTGTTGTCTAGTGACTGTAAAAGTTGAATTCTGAATGCAGATGGAAACGAGCGTTCTTGGAACACCACATCAGAATTCCCACAGTTCTTGGAACAATTGATAAGAAAATATTCGCTTTCGTGTAATAAAAAGCTGCAAAGACAAATCATCCACTGATTTGTGTTATTATCCTTTATCGTGTCCTTCGTGAAGGAATCGATTTACTTCCTCGAGAACGTGAATAATGATAATTTCAATAACAATGTTTCCCATTGAACTGTAGAAAAGTGCACATATGTATTGAAGTCACATTTATGTTCAGAAGCAAAAGAAGCGGCCATTTCATCATTCGTCAAATGAATCAGGGGAAATGAAACCCTGATGAACGGGGGGACATTGACTCATCTAATGAGATGTTAAATTGGTATATTTGAAAATAAGAGAAGTATAACCAAGGTGAGTCTCGTTGGGCTTGTTCTGGGAACGCACCACATTACTAAATTTATTTTATGACTTATTGAACTTCTCCCCATAGTAGGATGCACAATTTTTTACTATTTTTTGAAGTTATATGAAATAAAAACTCTGAAGATCTGTACAATTTTAAGATTTTACTTTTCCAAGGTTCTAAACACGTGTTCATTTTCACTAAGGTTTTAAATATACATGTCCGCCCTCTACTTCTGCCCGTCTGACTAGCTGAAGTGACAAGGAAATTTGATAAGCTTATTAGCTTTGTCATCGTTTCCAACATCGTGTTGATACTTTTTGGAAAAAGACGGCCGAAGTTAACTCAGAGGAAAATATCATTAATAATGAAAGGAAGGTTAAAATATTGCGAAAGCTCATTTTTTGTGTTTTATTTTCCCAACAAAGTTATACCCAGAATATGCATTTTGGGAGATATAAGACAGTTGTAAAATTATTACAGATAATAACCGTTTTTAAGATCTTCAGACAAAATATTTATTCATGAAGGAGATATTTATAAATATTTCTCGTAAAATCTAGATATCTCGTTTCTTCTTCTTCTTCTTCTTCTTCCTCTTCCTCTTCTTCTTCTGTAGATAAAATTGGAGTGTGAGATTTAATAAAAATGAATTTTCTGATTTCTTATCGTTATGTAGTACACAATACAAAATATATTCAATGGCTTTCACAATTTTTATGTTTGTCCGTGGTAATCTCTGGAACGACTAAACAAATTCCGATGCGGTTTTCCCTGAAAGTTAGGGTTTTTGGCGGGAATAACTTGAGGTTACTATTTTCACATTAATGTTTTTTTTTGCATATAAAGAAGAATGTTTGATTTTTAATAAAACTCTAGAGTTTTATTCTGATTGTAATGAAATTTTGTACACGTGACCTTAAAAACAATAATATAAAAATTAGAGTTGCATCAGATTTCGCAAAATTTCTTCTATCGTCCTTTCCTACTTTTTAGAGAAAAATTTAAGTGTGCACTCTTTCCGTTTCTCGTTCCGTTTCGTGCGTTTTTGGCAAGAATTGGTATGAAAATATTGGCTCCTGTGTTATAACAACTGTTTGCAAAATAAAATCAGCCACATATTTTGACTCTATTCCGTTATTATGCCCTTAGGGGCGGAATCAATTTACTGCCGCCAGTACATAGAGAACAAGTATTTGAATAAATACATTTCACTTACTGAGCTCAAGGAAACGTGCAGAGAGTGAAGCTACATTTATGTCCAGAAGCAAAACATGAGGTCATCTCAACATTTGCTCGTAGTATCATGGAAACTGGACGAAAAACCTGATCGTAATGAGAGGCTTTAATATAAAACTGAAATATTTTGGGGCATTGAACAATTTCTCTGAATATATGAGGAACATTTTAAAACGTGGATTTTTTCTCTACATGGTATAGGTGAGAAATTAAACACAAGCGTTTAGTGAGGCTAAGAAAAATTTGAAAGCGAAAATGATATGAACATATTTAGTATTTGATATAAACAAAATCCTATACTAATTTCCGCATTGTCACTGTTATATTACTATAACATTTTATGGGCATGCATTTTCTTTTTAATTTGTTGCATCTACAAATTGACGCAACGCGTGTCCAAGCCCCTTAAGGGCGTTGAGCGCTTTGCGCTGGGGAGTAATCCTCCATTACGTTTTTTAAGTCATGTCACGGTCAGTTGTCAAGAGGACCGCCAGGTAGTATCTCCGAGTACGCGCCTCCTGCTACGCGGTCCTGCGTCACTACCCAGCGGCCAGAATTGGGAAGGAATAAGGATAGAGGTAAGGTTTAGGACACTTCACAGGGGTTGAACTAGCCCTTGTGAAGCAGCCAAACTAGTTTTGTTGGAACAAATTTCATATGAGATTCGACGGGAATCGAACCCAGACCTCAGTGGTGAAAGGCAAGCGACTTCGCTATGTGCCACGAGCGAGCCCTGTATAATTTTTAAGAGCTTGCTTCATGTGGGGTTAGAAGAACTTAAAATTGAGTGTACATATTCGTGGAATAATATGCAGACATTTACATAGATTGTTATTATTTTTCACCATATTTGTAGAGCGAATGACAATGATTTGAGTTTTCCATACAACCACAACCTAAAGTTCATTGTAGTATAAGTGACACAACAATAGTGAACAGCCAATGGTTTGTCCTGATTATAAACACGACAGCCAAAGTATAAAGTATACGTGAGTTTTGTAATTTCATGTATTTTTTCCTTTGAAGTTTGGGTGTACATCTTCCACAAACGTAACAGAAGTTATTGGGTTAATTCGCACACTTTTGATGTGAAATGACGATTTGTATTTTAACGAACCGATTGAATTCTACAGATGATGTAGTGAATTTCACTTTATAAAAACCACAGGGGCGTAATGTATTGATGTATTTGAGGCACACGCAATCCAGACACGAACTTCACGCGCACTGCGGGTACAATTCCGCATAACACCGACTGGATCAGAATCTGCCACCCCAACAGTTGGATACTTGTATACTTAAATACTATACTTGTATACTAAATACTATACTTGTATACTAGAATAATTCCCTTTGATGACTTATGCGCAGTAGGAAATATGAGGGTGCACGTGACTTATTTTCAAAACATCCACTAAGACCACTAAGACCACTAAGACCACTAAGACCACTAAGACCACTAAGACCACTAAGACCTACTCGTAATTGAGCGCGACTACCAGACGCAAGAATAAAGACGACAATCTTCGAATAGACAAGGTAAAAAACAAACACGAAAGCCCAATTTTGTTGATTTCTCACGAAAGTGGCATTGATGAACTGAACAAATATTTTATTTTTAAATAGATTTTATGCGTAGTGATTCTACATATCTTACAGGAGCAATTTAAATGTATTTGCATTAATAGCGAAATACGGTACGATACGGTATGAAAATAAGGTATATTTAAAAACTGTGATGTGTATAACGTTTTTACTGTGGTATTTGTAATCTATGTATAAAATTGAGTAGGTTCCTCACTCTGGAGGTTAAAATCTAGTTCCCTAGTGCAATCGCCAATTAGTGATATTGACTTTGATGTCAAAACCATTCCGCAGAAGATGGGATATAGCGAGGTTACAACCCTTAGCATCTCTCAATTCAGAAGTCAAGGGATTTTTTGAGGCTTCACTTTTGCCCTCACTCATTAGCCAGCACGAAGCGTTCCAAGATTTTCACAAGCTGTAGTTTCTCAGGAATCCCCTCCCATGTCCGTTGTATAACGATCAAACGATAGTTATGTAAGTAGATTCCTGGAAATTATCTCTCATCGTCGTCCTTTTTCTAACGTTAAGCTATTCGATGTTCACATGGATAGCATTAATGCTATTTTTCTTTTCTTATCAGAAATATGGAAATTCAACATTTCCTTTTCAATAATTTAATTCGCAATTTTTATTGTTAATGTTTTTAAATTATCATTGTTTATTTGTTGAAAGACGATCTTCAAATTTAATTTCATTTTATTTGAATTTTACTTTTTGGGTTACTTCATATTAAGTTGCCTCATAGGAAAAATATTGAGTTACGGTATACGATGAATTCAATGATATTTATACTTATTTTTATAAATTTGAGCTCTACAAATTATGCAAAAGTTTGTGCATAGAAGTTAGTCAACAATTGGAAGCGTATTACGCGAAAATGTTTCTATCACACTTAATCTGTAATGCTAATTTCCAATGCATGCAGAAATTTAACGAAAACTATCCAGATTCCGGCCTCTTGAAATATGTCTATTGTTCCGTTAGATACCCAGGAAATCGGAAAAAATACAAAAACTTCCATATTACTAATTTCCAAGGATCACAGAAATTGAAAGCAAATAATGGTGCTTCCGGCTATGTGGGAAGTGTCTATGATTTTGTTAGATACTCAGGACATTGAGGAAAATACAAGAACAATAAAACATTTTCAATTTTGTCTGAAAAATGAAAATGTGTAATTGTGATATTCCCTCTATTCTTACAGTGCTTGTACCGACTGAGATCTCATACTCAATGCTCATACTCAATCACCAGGATCGCTGGGATAATAACCGTGACGTCATTGGACAGCAACATTTTCTATACTCGTGGTGGTGTAAAGAACTGTTGTAATACACACACTCATAAATACACTGAGTGTGTGTGTGTGTGTGTGTGTGTGTGTGTGTGTGTGTTATTGCAGTATTCGTGAAGACTGTTTTTGTTAAGCTATTTAATTTATTATAGTGTTTTACTAGATATGTTTTTTGTTTTGAGTGGTCGTATTACTTTTTGGAAAACATTTGTGTGGTTCAGCAGTATTTTCGCTGCTCCAGACATATTCTAAAAGGAATAAAACTAGTAAATTATTTTTTAACCGAACATCATAGGAGATGAGGGCAACTTGTTTTTATAACGTATTTTAATTTTTTAAATGTTGGAATTGTGTTGGAATTTGAAAATTGGTTCGCCCGTCATTTTTGTCGGTTTTTTACTCATCATTTAATGCATCTATGAAATATGTGCAAGCGCATCTTTCGCGTTCCCTTTTTGTACCAGTTTTATTTTTCATTTTGTTTTATTTTGAAACACTGAGATGGACGGTTGCTGTACTCATGCACTCAAACTGACGCTGATAAAAACGATGTTTTTACCAAGGACATTTGAGGTCTCTCGAGAACAAGGGAGAGAGACGGAAGAAGCAAATGAGAAATGTCTCGTATTTTTTGGTAGTTCAGGCTCCTCGAATCAAGAGGCTGACCATTCCGCGAAATTATACTTAGCGACTTCTGCTTAATTCCGATGTACGATAGATGAGTGTTGTCTTCTTATTTTTCAGACCTATAGTCAAAGGCATTAGTATGATGCTCGTTCTTTCACGAATGCGTGATATATATTCTCTTAATTGACTGTGTGGTAGAAAAATAATTTTGTGATACAAGCGTTTTTACAGGCAAATAGCTTTTTTGTAATGTGCGAACCATAATGTTTACACAGAGTCAACGCAACTCATGGAAAAAATTTTCACCACCAACACATTTATCCACGTTAACTTCATGACGGTATTTTGAGGTGTTTGGTGAATCTTTTGTGACATGGTGTAAAAGGACACCAGCGTGTTCCTCAAAATGTTAGCAATAAATAATTCCTGAACCATTTCTGCCTCAGAATCATAGAAAATACGAAGAAATAAAAGATGTCATCTCTGTCAACTTAGTAAGTTGACGGAGATGACCTCTTTTATTTCTTCGTATAATAACGTCAACAACACATCACAATACCCTCAAATCATAGAAATTTTTTTTGTAATTTCTACTTTTTCATATATTGCATTTATACGGAGTAATTTACTTAGCATAGAGAAACCTATGTAATTCTGCGGAAAATCGATTTTGAGATTTCAACGGAAATACCCGTTTTAGGATTCCCTGATAAAAAAAAGTGTTGTTTTTTTAAACGTGCGTCCGTCTGCCTGTCTGTTAACAACACAAGTGTCTAAATTACTTGTGGGAATTTTTCGAAAAATGAATATTCCCCAGTCATTCTGAACCAGTTCAACGCTCTGCGATTTTGAAAATAAGAAGTACCCACTTCTGATGATGTCTTTGGGACAGTTTCAAAATTTTCTCCAAAATGGGTCCAAATGTTTTCTTTAGATTTCTTGTAACAATTGAGTGAAATACAATTATAAAGATGGACTAGGTCTGATTTTCACTATTAACTTTGAAATTTCAAAAATTGAGAAAGTTTGGAATTTTTTCGGCGTCTTCCTACAACTCAATATTTAAAATATGAATGTTCCTTCAAATGAAAATTGTTCTCCAAAATTCGTTCTTTAATTAATGTAATATACATTTTAAAAAAATATTAGTATTGTTGCGTAATTTTGAGTGGAATAGGGACAATATTAATAAAATTTTTAAAGCAAAATTTTCCTCAAAAAGGCTCCAATTTTTTCTTTAAACGTTCTCATAAGATAATGCACTCAATTACAGGACATAAACTCCATTTTGATGTATTCTTTTGTGGTTGTTGTTTTCAAGAAATACACTAATAATTTTTTTTGATACATCTCTCGCGTCGTTAGTATTTACATTATGGAAGTTTCGTATTATGAATTGCATTTGTGAGTTTAAGTGCTGTAAATGTTTTCTTCTGAAGTACCTCGAAAATCCGAAACTTTTTTTAATGAAAATTAACTTAAAATTGCGCATTTTCAGAAACACTCAAACAATATTTTTAAAAAATGCTTCAAATTTGTTGATGAGTATGTGCACATAAAACATCTTTCACTCGTAGATGATACTGTTAAAGTCATATGTTAATTCAATTATTTGTCATCCGAAAGAACAAAAATGTGAAAAATGTACTATTTTAGGTGCCGATAGGTAGCAGCTGTGAAGAGGTAGGCTAACTGAGACTAAAGAGATGAGATAAGTATCTGGTACGAGGAAGTCTGTGCCATTTAACTGCACCACTATTTCAATTTCGTCGCAACCTGTATATCACAGGAACTTTACGCGTATTTCCAATGTTGTAAGCACTGTTGCATGACTCAAGAGATCATTAATATCATTGTAAACAGTGAGTGCACTGGAATGGTGACGACAGGCTGACGGTTTAATGTTCTGACGGCCTAAAATCGGACTTGATCGCAGGACCGTGAACGATACACAACTGTCGCAATTTGCACCCCAATTCTATCAAAGTAGACTTTTTCACTTTCCTTCGTTTGTATCCGAAAAAGTATATTTTTTCTTCAGGAAAACAATATGTTTACTCATTACAAGCGCAACCTTCTGAATGTTAACTAGAGAAGAGAGGAAATCGCCAAATAGGTTCTGTGAACAAACGACGCTTTTTCATCAAAATGTTTTAGAAAGCATTTATCTTACGGAGTATATGATGTATTTTTTTACCATTTGAACTGACCTGTGTATAATCCAACATGTGTCTCTCGTGAATTCTAAGGAGGATGAATTGAACACATTAATACTGTGCATAAAGAAATTATCCGTTCGAATTACGATGTTATTTCAGTATTTTAGAATATTCGTAATTTGTTCGTAGTTAACATCTTTTTACCTCATTTTAAGTTCTTAATGTTAATCTGAAAGTTAAAGAGAACAAGGTAAGCTTTTATAATTTTTTTGTAGCTAATGGGTTATATTCGCGAAATCAATACCATATGTATTATTTTATAATTAGATTCTAACTTTCTAAGTAAAATCCTAGACAAAATTAATAATGGTTTATTAAATAATGTAATATTGACATTTCACCCTCCTGGAGACCGCTGGTATCACAACGATGGGCGGAAGGGTGGTCTGTCGCCCTGAGTAAGAACATCGAAGAAGGGATTCTATTGATTTTTTATTTAATTTGCACACATTTGCTTAATTTCCGTTAAAATATTCAATAAAATATTGTCAATTAATAAACGACAGATAAATAAATTGGTGGAGACCCATATATAGCGACGCCGCTAATGAATACATATTATTTCAAATGCAATTACTTTCTAGGAATTAATTAACGAACGCACTCGTTTCTCCTAAACCGCTCTTTACTTTCTTGTCTTACTATATATCTACGCAGTAAAAAGAAAGTAATGTAATGCTATAGCGGAAATAGGCGATTTTTCGAGAGAAAAACTCGTATTGCGGGGACTTGGTACCGAAAAAGCAGATAAATCTTATTCCTAAATATAATAAATTACTTCCTCTAACATGATTTAAAAAAATGACGGTAACATCTGTCGGTTCGTCCATCGATATCAGAGTTTCCTGTGAAAAAAAAAAAATTGCCGAATTCTGCTGCAGCATTTCAATACGTTCTTTTTACTATGACTTACATGCAGTACTCTACCACACTTGTCGGGAAACCAGTCGGAAGCTGAGAGCTTGTCCCGACTGACTGGCGATGCCCACGCCCCTGTGGGAGATTCCTGTTTGGGAAATATCCCCGCACGCCGACGTAGGTCGGCGCCGAATCTCGCCATCCAGCGAGGGACGATCACCGCCACCTCCAGCGATAAAAACACTGCACTGTACATACGGGACTATTGACTTAGTAGTTGACGCGAATCACTAATCAATCAATAAATCAATTATCTTTACTATATAAGTAAACACTATGCCGAGAAAGTAAACTTAAAAGAGTGACTTTCGTATAAACATTCATTACTTTACTACATGTCTTTACAACTCATAAAATAAATTTTAATTCCACATATAATTTACTTCTCTTGTAATTAAACCGATCCCTGGCAAGACAGAAAAAATGACAATGGGATTTCTGGAGGTACTTCTTTAGAAAGAACAGTCAAGAGCTCAGGCATCATCCTTCTCTCTTCGCAATGGCTGGACGGCTCTTTAATGCATTTCAAGAACAGGCTGAATGAGTTGCGGAACCTCTGAGAATTTGTAAAATTCCCTTCGATTAGGAAAACATTCTACCGCTTAGAAATCGATATTATTCGATGTTTTCGGTGATACTTATCTGGTAGTGACGTAGAGCATGACGTTCACCAGGGTCAACACTGAGAAAATGGTAATATGGAGTTCGAAAGGGCAACTTTTACCACTAAATTCCATTCTTTCTTATATACGTGATAGCTAAGAGTACCAATTAGAAGTTATTACAATTATCTTAAAAGGTGAGTACTTTGTTGACTTTTTTCCAAATTTCCGGGGCTAACTTTCTCATTAATCTTCACTTTGGTTTCTCAAAATCTTCACTTTTTTTCTTAATAGCTTTCTCATTGAATCAAAGTGAAGATTCACTTTGGCTCTTAGATAAGTACATATATCATTGGTTCGCAAGAAATGTGAGAAAGATAAATATATCTTTCTTAAGGAGGGGTGGGTATGCTCACTAGAGTCTACGAGCCAATTCTCTATTTTTTATATTTTTTGTGTATCTTTGAAATGTCTTTAAAAGTAACATCGGCGCGCAAGTAAAGAGACACCTCGAAAATTGAGCTAAGTGAAGAAATTTGTTTAAAAAATAGGTTATTTTACTAGCAAAATATAATGTAGCTCACAAGAGAACGGTGTATACAGAAAAACATTTGTTATTCACCTAGAAATCAATGCTAAACTCATGATAAAAATGTTATCGTACATAATGACAATTTTTGAGATGTGCCACTTTTCTTACGCACTGACGATATTTTAAAATACATATCAAAGACAAAAAAATACAAAAATAAAACAAAAAAACTAGGAGATGGGCCGTAGCTACTCCTGTGCACCACCACCCCTCCTTGGGAAAGAGATGGTAGCCAAACAGGGCACTCCCGGTCGATAGTCGGCCACCCCGGCGGCTACGCAACGCCTGCCGGCCGGAGATGACAGATAGGTCGGTCGCATGGCGCGTCGGCGGGGAGGGGGCGCGGCGGTGGCTGAGCGCGGGGCGCGAGTGAGGCGCGGGCAGGCGGGTGGGCGAGCGCTGGCGGCGGCGGCGGTGGCGATGCCGCCTCCGGTGGCAGCGTTGGCGGCCGTGGTGGCGGCGACGGGCGGCAGGCGGTAGGCAGCGGCGCGGCAGCTGCGGCGCCAGCCACCACGCTAATTGAATATAAATTACCTCCTGCGCTATCCGGCGCGCCTGTCGCCGCCGCCGCCGCTGCGTGCCGATGCCGCTGCGGTTTTTCCCCCGAACGGATGTGGCGACGGGCGCGGAATGCGTCACGCGGAGCCCCGTCGATCTGACTCACCCCCCGCGCCGCCCCCGCGCCGGCCCCGCCGCCCACGCCGCCCGCGCCTCGCTCGCCACGAGGGTGCCCGCGGAGCCATTGCCGTCGCACATTTGCGAGGTCGCTTGTTAATTGGTGTAGAATCATCTCGGAAACTTGCTGCTCTTACGAACCGGAAAAATAGGTGTTTCATGCAGCTAAATAATTTTTTTAATTTTTTTTATATATTCTTTTTTTTGCGAACTGAGAAAATTATTCATATTTTCCCCCTGAGTTTCGATGTTGGACCATATTAGATAATCCATATTTGTGAGACCTTGGGTGCTAATTTCTTGAAAACGATTTTTTGGGCACAACAACTATTTCCTTGTGCACGGAACCGCGACCGCAAGGTTATCTGCAAAAAAAGATGCCGGAACCGAACAGTAGTGTCCTCGGCGAAGCGGAACTCTAATGCCAAGTCGTCATTTCCTATCATTTGTCAATTTTCCAGACTTGGGAGGCCTCCTGCTTCGTTATTCGGTCTGTTGCCATCGACATTTCCCGAGTCCTGCCGTCCACGAAATCAACCGAATGGAAAATTTGTATACGAATGATGAATGTGTCATGAGTGTAATCCCTTAGTATTGGATTCTAAACCAACAGAAATGCGTTGAACATACACGAAGACACTCAATGATTACATTTAGTAGGGATCGTGCAGTTTCCTAATTTTATTTCGACTTTTTACGATTTAGTGGCTTTTTCGTTAATGGCGTAGTAAAGGAAAAATATATCCAAACCTGATGAATGAGATTGGATTGAATGAACTAGAAAATCGAAATCAAATAATCACTGATGAAGAAAGCGAAAATATTCCAAATTCCGTTGTCTGTCTCCATGATAACCCCTGCCCCATGTACACAATTTCCTTCGGCTACCGATTCCTTCACCTGCTTACCTATGTCCTCGGTTGGAAGAGCGACTTTGCGTGACTGCTTACTATTTTGAATGTAGGAATATTTCTTGAGCATTTTATCTCGTGATGCCTTTTAATTTTGCTCACTACAGGTGTTAATATATAATTTCTTAAGGAATTTGCAAGTAATTAAAAGTTTAAAGAAATGCTTTTGTAGGTCGTAAGCACTTATCAATAGCGTCATGTTTTATCAGATCCAATCCCTTTACTTCACGAAATTTAAAGACTCCCAAAATTTCATGTGATGCTTCTATTTGCAAAATGAATTACGACCTAATATCGATCCTTTGCACTTGACAATAATCATCAAAACACAGACCAGTCAAAGATCACTAGAGAGAATTTTTATGCCCTAAAAATGTTGAAATATGCTTTTAAAAATATGCATTTATGACCTAAAAATTCTTAAATATGCACTTTAATATGGAATTAAAATTAACTATATTTCATTTCCTGTATCAACCTTTCTTGATAAAATTCAGGAGAGGCATGTTTGAAATGAAAAAAATATATATTTATGCAAATATAATCTACCTTACTCCGCGGGGAGAAATAATTGAAGTAAATATTCACGTAGTATGCCTTGTTGCATTTCTTCTGCCTGGTTTAACATATATATCAAAAACCTTTTTTGCCCAAGTATTTCATCTGCTATAGAAAAAAATGAAAAACAAACGGAAATTGTGACCTCTTTTGTATTAATGAACGCTCACAAACTAAAAGACTCCATGGAAAGAAACGCTTTAGAAGTAAGTCAATTTTAACGAAATATGCAAAATAGGAACTTATAATTATACGAATATACAGCAATAGGATAAATCAGGCAAATATGCACAAATATGCACTTACATATTAAACAACATAGCATCCAATTCTAATCAAATGTAAATAAATATCATTTAGCTATACCCTAAACCACAGACAAAAATCTGCAAAATCATAGAAATCTGCTTTCTAATCATTACAGACATCAAAAATAGACCACATTCTGACCTGCGACGATCCAGAAAGAATTTCAGGAGAGGGACAATTTCACATTGAATCTTCACCCAATCATTTGTTTAGAAAATGACACTATTTTAGAATGCGAATTTCTTCTTGAAGTGCCATCAGCTGGGGTTTAATTGGAACATTCTTATTGGACTATGCTGAGATCAGTATCTTATAACTGCTTTCGATAAACCGAGTGACATTCCGAATAACGGTGGTTGGGATTGCGGCGAGGTTGTACTCCTGTATCCACCAATGAGTCGTCCAAAGAAACGAAACACGCAGAATTAAATATATTCAAAATGTAATTGATATAGTTGCTAACATTATTTTTAATAGATCGCTTTGGAGCTCCAGAAAAGCTTATGAAAAGACTGTTGACTACAAAACAAAAAAGGATATTTTAGAATCGTGTAGAACATAGTATTTTTGATATTTTGAGCAATTGCATGATTGACCATTATGACGTTAGTTCTGTTGTGTATATTGTACTCCCTTGATACGAACGTTCAGTGGCGGTGTGGGCGGACGAAGGAGAGCTGGGTGGAAGAAGGGGGAATGGGGAGCGACGAGCGAAGCGGGCAAGGGCTAGGCGGGGCCCCTCAACGCGAAACGCAGGTGTCGACGGGACAGGCCGGGCCGGTTTTATCATTACTCACCGCTTCCTCTTGGTAGGGCTCGAAAAAAGAGAATCATGGTCTTGGAACTCGCTTTTGTCACGCGATCCTTGTTACTGGTTCTGATTCCGTGTTTTATCTAGTGGGTTAATAGATCTGATAACCGCAATAGGCAAAGAGCATGATTTTGCACACAAATTGCTTTTATTTACAGGATGCAGTTGGATAATATGTAAATGGAAATATGGGCAGCTCCTGATATAGCGTTTTGTTGGATACTTCTTCCACACGAAGATTCCACGTTATTCCACTTCATTGTCAACTTAAATCTAAAATACACGAACGACATCAATTACAAATGTAGGTGAATAGCCACAAGTGTTTCGAATAATTTGTTTGGTTGAGAATGTTTTATTCTAATTTGTTTCAATATTTGTGCGAATCTAGCTCTATTACTTAATACCCTATTATTGTACTCCAATTAATTTATTCAAGTCGTACATATAAACGAGCTCGTGCTGCAGAACAGTGTGGGAGCCGCAGTATATTTTAGCTTTGGATTTTCTAAAGCTTTTGGAATTGCTCATCATCGTCGTAGAAGCTAGGATGACAGTCATCTGGAAGAGATTACAAGAGCTGATCTCGGCGCAATTCTCACGAATTGAAGGGTCCCAATTTTTATGTGTACTCGTACAACAAAAGAAATACACTTGAATTATTAATGGGTGTAAATGAAACGCGTTTGTGATAATTTATATTCAAATAAACACAGTCTAAGAGAAATGATGAAGTATTTCAAGCCACATCAAATTAAGTGGTCTCATAACAGGCAAAATTTCTGCGTTTAAAGTGAAAGGCAAGGATTGAAAGTGATATAATAAAAAAAACGAATACATGAAAAAGTACAGTTTGTAGAACGTAAAGAGAATTGTGGAGGCTTACGCAGAGAGAAAACTGTCCTCTTTATCTTTCTTAATCTCGTCAGACGTTGAACAGAAATAATATAGCAATGAGAAATTTATTTTAAACTTTAAAAAATTAAATTAAGTCTTTGTTCCTTACTATAAATACGGCAGTAATAATAATAATAATAATAATAATAATAATAATAATAATAATAATAATAATAATAATAATAATAATAATGTAATGTTCTTCAGTGTCCTTGTGCGGGGTGGGTGACGTGGGTGGGTGGAGCGCACGGGGAAGGCGGGTAGGGGGAAAGGGGTGGAGCGGGTGGTCTTCCTTAATAGAAAATTGTGATACTATTTTACTAACGCAGGATAATCAAATCGTAGTTTAATTATCCTAAAACCCCAAAATACCGCAACGAGCTTGTTGATTTAGAGGCGAAATATGAGAAAGGGAAAATACATATTAGGAAAATAATATGGAAAATAATTAGGAAATTAAAAAAAAAAACATAATAGTGACGAAGGGGCAGACGAGAAGATGAGAGGGAGAAAAGGAAAAGATGGAATTGTAGAAGAAAAGGAGACGAAGGAGGAAATTTAAGAGGATGAAGAGGAGGTGGATAAAGATGAAGAAAATTAATAAAAACGACATTGTTACAAACTGGGTATAACTGTACGTGTTTTCAAAATGTAAGCAATTTTCATGTATAGAATAAAAAGCAGAAAGAGACTACATCAATAATGACAATAACTGTGAAAACAATTTCAATATTACAATGTAATAGTAGAACATAAATAGTTATCTAATCTGATGATTGATTGATTGATTGATTGATTGATTGATTTTTTCGTGTTTCCGGGCGCGACAACGGCTTTGGTCATTAGTCCCGTTAGTGTAGTGCATGTTTTTTGCAGGCGATGGCGGTGATCTTCCTCCGCTGGATGGCGAGATCCGGCGCCGACCTACCGTCGGCTAGTGGGGTTCCCCCTAACCAGGACTCTCCCACCAGCGGGACACCGCCCCAGCCGGGACAAGCTCTAAGCTCCCGACCGATCTCCCGGGATATGTGGTAGTGTAGTGCATGTTAGTGTAAGTGTGCGTGTAAGGAGAGAGAATAGGACAAGGAAGAGGAAGGAAAGATCGCGCGCGGTCCGTGGCCCGTTTGGTAGGGTACTGCTCCGGCATTCGCCTGGTGTTGATCGGAGAAACCACGGAAAACTACCTATCAGAGCAGCTGGCCTCTAGAATTCTCCTTCGAACAACGACTGAATTCGACCTAGCTGAAAAGCTAGTGTCGAAAATCCTGCCGCCGTCCGGACTCGATCTAATCTGATGAATGGCATGTGAGCGTAGACGAAGGAGTATGCTTACGCTCTCCTGCGCTGGTGATCACAGAAGTGAATTTTCTTTGCCGTCCTCTGAATGATGGTGAGGTGATGGGGATAATGGACGAATGATGAATGATTATGGATGAGATGAGATTTAGTTGTGCCACGTGGTGGTATGAGTCAATGGCTGATCTAAGGGGGCATGAACGCCTTGCCCTCCTCCAATTCAAATTTAAAATGTAGCTTGTTCAGCAGGTTTGAAATAATTACCACATATCGATGCAATTACATTCCAATTGAGTATTCTCATATTGAATAAATTTTTATATTTCAAGTTACTTTTTATATTTCAAAAGTATTTGTTGAACGTTGCTCTAAAAATGGATTGATTTGTTGATTTGAAAAAATTGATTGACAAATAGATTTGCCGAACTGAAAATTGAAATATATTTTGGTTCTCTCTCTGGTTTGAGAAAGCCAGATACGGTGAAAATATCCACTTCTTACACTGGGTTCGAAACCGCTTCGCGAATTTGAACGATGCTCGAAGTTCCTACACCACCTTCTAGTAATCAATGCAATATGAAAGTAGAAATAATCAAAAACCGTCCGTTCAAAAAGTTTTTTAACTTATCTATATAAATAAAATAGTAAATGAATACACAAGTTTATTTTCATTAGAAATGCTTACCTATCACTGATCCGGTGTGCGAGGTGAAATCCCTTCGACTGTTTGACATCTATTTTAACCATTGAACATCACAATCTTACCCAGTTGTATTATCCATCAACTGTTACTTTTAAGTGCATTGTATTCCAAACCACATTTAAGTGAAGATATTCTCTCTTTTGGAAAATATGTTCATTATTTAAAAATTGTCAGGTAAGTTTCAAGAAACTAAGTCAGGTAAAGGAAAATAATGTTTATTTTAACAAAACAATGATATAGAATAATGAATTAGTTTACACTTGCATTGCATAATTTTTAAAAAGGCTTAATGTGCCTTAACAAGTAATGTACTTCAGCTTTCGGGTTAATGACCCGCATCTCGATCAAGTTTTTGTCCAGTTTCCCTGATCCATTGAGCAAATGCTGAGATGGCCCCTTGATTTTCTTCTGGACGTAAATATAGCGTCACTGCACACGTGTTTTGAGCTCTCCTTTTGCTTGTAGTGATTGCTTTGTAGTGGTAGTAGAGCTACGGGTGAGTAACTATTTTGTTAGAAATGCATAAAAATCAAATCTGCAGTTCATTTACCGTTGCAAATACGTTTTCTATAAATCGGGAACAAAATGTCTAGTTTTTCAAATGTGTCTAATCTCGCGCTTTTTAAAATTTTATTATTATTATTATTGTTATTAATAATAATAATAATAATAATAATAATTTTTCATCTTTCAACTATTTATAGTTAAAATGTTGGGAAGTGATTCTGGATCTCAAGAAATCGTGCGCAGATGATCATCTCCCCCATACGTCACATACATTTTTTTTACTGTTTGACTAAACAAATACGAAATCAATAAATTTAAGTATAGTGAAGTACTGATCCTGCTGGTCTCGAGTTAAATTATTGAAGGTGTTATCTTGAACAGGATGTTTGTAGGAGATGCATATTCAAGTGGAGTAGTGCTTAAGGGGTTTTCTTAATATGTGAGCCATGTTTGAAGAAACATGATGCCATGTGGCAGGGAGAGGAAGGCTAAAGCATAATTTAGCAAAGTAGATGTAATAGGAAGCAATTGAATCAAGATTGAAAGCATGTACACATTACCACATTACAGAGGCTGAGAAATTCGATAAACAGCGTTCCAGTGAGAATTTTGCCCAGGGGTTCATTTGAATTTATCGTTGGGAAAACAGATGTAAGAGCATTATGTTTATGAGAAAACGATCTCAAGTTTGTTTCAATTAATTGTGGCATTGATCGTAACAGAGGAAGTCTGCGTGGATTCAAATTTCTGCTATGCATAAACGTTGAAGAGATTTGCATCCTGAATTGTTTCATTTTGGTAGATTTGGCATTTTTCCTGAAGAGATATTAATTTGAGGGTAACGCTTCTACGTAGAGAAATTTCAATAATAAATTTAACATAAAACAATGGTATTTTTACGAAGTATGGTTAATCAAGATTTCATGAACACATTTTGCACATCCTTCTTGGAACTATGGATACTTTTTATATCAGGTATTGAAACTTATTATGAAGGTAAGTAATTTTAAATTATCGTTTATTTTGCTTAAATACACGTTTTTCTGATACAAGGATATACAAAGCCGATCCGATGGGTGAAATCGCTAAGGCAGTAGTGGCGTAGCGATCTGGGACCGAAGGATCGCGAGTTTGAGTCCCGCCTCGGACATGGTTGTATTTGTGTTAGTCCTTTCACACTTCGTCATCACTATATCGTTTCATCTTCATAGTTACCATACCCGTAACTCCAATAGTGGTCGCTAATGGCCTAGACGTTGCTGCGACCTTAAATAACTAAAAAAAGGGGGATATACAAGGAGCTTCTACAAAAATTTCCTCAACTTACAAAATTTCTAATGAAGTTATACCTCCACATTGCATACCACTTAGTACATTGCCACCCATATCAGGCACAGTGGGTGCAACTAGGGACCAAATTGTGTCACAGAATTCTTTGAACAATATAAGTTTCCTGAAGTAGAATGATGTAATTTGCGAGCAAAGATCTACTAATTTGTAGGTCGTTCTTCAGATATATTTTATGTTTCATCAAGGGGGAATATTAGCTGCTGTCACTACAGTTACAGGTATCACGAAATATAGGTCTAAGAATATCTATGAGCCCTGAGTCCGTCGGTAATCTTATGGCCTTCAAACGAGTGGCAGCTGAAGTCGCCAGCTGCCTCAAGACACTCAGTGTGTCAGAATGTGATAAAAATAATTTACAAAGACAAGAAATTTCATTTAGAATAAAGTGGCACGCTCTCTTCCAAATATTAAATTCGCTATTCTAATTACTGAAAAAATGAAAATTAGAAACTGATAAATTGCAACGTTATTTCAGATTTAACCATGCAGTTATTAATTAATATTAAAATGTAATTAATAAATTTTTGTTAGTTAAAAATTAATATAATTTTTCGATGATACGTTATTTACTCAACTAAAAAAAATGATCATTATTATGTTGAATAAATTAACTTTTCGTAAGTTATTTCTAATAAGAAACAGAAACATCAAAAAGTCACTTTTTTACTAAAGTTCAACTTTTGATCAATTTTACTTATCAATTATTAGTATGCTCTTTGGAAAATCAACATTCGAAATATACATAATACCCAGAATAACTATGCGTTGAGACAAATAAATTGGGTCATTCCATCGCTATTTTATTCATTATTTTGATTTGACATACGCTTTTTGATGTAGCAAAATATCAGTCTTCCATAAATTATGTGCTGTACATAGAACAACCATTTTTACTTTCTCGTATACACAGTTCAGAGAACGTTATATAATACAAACTTGACGTGCTACAGAATGGCACAGAGTTTCTTGCAGTAGTTTTCTAATTTTCTTGGTGCGGACTAACTACGGACTTGCCCCATCCTCTTGCTAGCTGCCATCTATCGTCGCCCAAAGTACATATTTTTTTAACTTTTTTCAACTTTTCGTGTTCCTAATAATGAAATCGAAATATTATTTTAAGAATATTAAAGAAGAGTAAAACCTCTTCCTAAATTTCAATTTTCATTGAAAAATTTGAAGCCGTTTTTAAGAAAATGGGGATTAAGCATTACTGTCAATGCAACATTTGAAGGTTTTTTTCACAGGAATCAATTGAGTTTTCGAAAAACTTCATTGAAAGTCATTTGAAGCACTATCACTCACAAATTCAATAATGTATTAAAAATTATGGAAATAGGCATATAAGAACGTGAGAGACATCTTTAAAAAATTACATTTGTGTTATTTTTAAAGAAACAAAGAATACTTTACGTCATATTAAATAATGCAGTAAACAGTATCTATTTGAAAAGTTGGGAGAACAAATTTGAAATCATTTTCGAGAAAATGGCGTTTTAGCGTTTCTGAAAATGCGGATATTTGAGCTCATTTCAAAAGAAAATTGTAGAGTTTTCGAGAAACTTTATGACATTATTTTAAGTACATTTACTCATAAATATAGTAATGTGAAGAGATTGCCTTTAATAAAAATATTATCGGCGTGAGAGCCAAGTAAAAAAATGTTTGTAATTTTTGAGAAAACAGAAGAGTAGCAATGACGTTTACGTCATCGTAGAGGATACATTTACCATTACCCCTATCAAAAATGCAAAGAAAAAAATTTGGAGCCGTTTTTGAGAAAATCTTGTTTTTGTTATTTTTAAAGATTGCAAATATTACACGCACTATTGCACGAAATCTACAAAAAAATTTCAAAAAAATATATTTTTTTGAAATTACATGACCTTAATGAAAGATCTATTTCTAGGCAACAAATTTCATTTGGAGGAAAAATCTGTCTTCAATTTTATAGTTGTAGGAAGACGCCGAATAAAATTGAAACTTTTGCAATTTTCGATACTTTAGAGATAACCGTGAAAATCGGACCTATGCCAGCTTTAAGAGTCTTTACTCTATTTTGAAGATAAATTTAAAGAAAAAAATTGGAAATATTTTTGAGAAAATTTAGAAAATGCGTGGGAGGCTTCATTTAAAGTACCTCCAAATTTTAAAGAATGTTTTTCAAAATTTCAAAGCTTCAACTGGAGCCGGATGGACAGGGGTTTCTTCAATTTTGAAAAAATCCTACGCGTGGTTTAGGTGCTAGTAGTGTTCACAGACGGACAGACAGACAGGCAGACGGACGTTTTAAAAAAAACCGTTTTTCGATATCAGGGGATTTCAAAACGTGTATTTCCGTTGAAATCTCGAAATTGATTTTTCGCAGCATTACATAACTTTCTCTATACTACGTATATTACCCCGCATATACGTATGTATACGAGAAAGTAACTAATGGTGCTACAGAATTGCACAGACTTTCTCCCACTAATTATTTCTCTAATTTGTTTGGTCTGGTCTAGCTTTTCGGTCTTGCCTCATGCTCTTGCCAGTTACCGTCTATCGCTGCACAAACCAAACTTTTTTTACATTTTCCCAATTTTTCAATGTCTTACGGAAGAACCGAAATATTACTTTAAGAATATTAAAGAGAGGTAAAACTTCGACCTAAATGACAATTTTCATTGAAAAATTTGGAGTTTTTTCTAAGAAAATGGCGTTTAACCGTTACTGTAAAAGGGAAATTTGAAGCTCTTTTGACAGGAATGTATTGAGTTTATGAGAAACTTAATTTGAAGGCATTTGAAGCATTTCCACTTACGAATGCAATAATGTATACAAATCGATGGAAATGTGCATATTAACGGAGTGAAACATTAAAAAAGATTACATTTGTGTAATTTTTGAAAAAACAAAAGAATGCACCAAAATGAACTTTACGTCATATTAAAGTGCTTTGCACGGAGAGTGCAATTAGTACTATCCGTTGGAAACGTTTGAAGAAAAAATATGGAGCCATTCTCAGAAAATGGCGTTAGAGCGTTTTTGAAAATGCGGAATTTTGAGCTCATTTTAACAGAAAACTGTTGAGTTTTCGAGAAAATTTTCTATGACAATATTTAAAAGACATATACTCATAAATATGATAATGTGAAGTAATCGCCTCTAGTGTAAATATTACTGACATGGGAGACAAGAAAAAAATATTGAATTTTTGTAATTTTTGAAAAAACAAAATAATAGAGCAACATGAAGTTTATGTGTATAAGGTATTTGCCCTCCTTAAAAAAATTTAAAAAAAAATTTGGAATATTTTTTGAGAAATTGTTTGTGTTTTATTTTTTAAAATTGCCAATATTTCACGCACAATTGCACGAATACTACTAAAATTTTCAAAAAATGTCTTTGATGTCCTTAATGAGGGAACTATTCATGGACAACAATCGCTGTCTTGTTCCTTATTGTAGGAAGATGCCGAAAAATCCAAACTTTTGCAATTTTC
Organism: Teleogryllus occipitalis; assembly: GCA_011170035.1. NCBI lineage: Eukaryota > Metazoa > Arthropoda > Insecta > Orthoptera > Gryllidae > Teleogryllus > Teleogryllus occipitalis. The sequence goes on from BLKR01002036.1 coordinate 29,902, forward strand.
AAAAATTGAGAGTTAACCACGGGAATCGGACCTACGCTACCTTTATAAATGTATTTTACTCTATTCTTACAGGAAATTTTTAAAAAAAATTGGAGCCGTTTTTGAGAAAATTTTGAAAATGTCCAAAGTGCTTCAAATAAAGTACCCACCCCCCGAAAAAATTAATGAATGTTTCTCAGAATCGCAGATCTTCGACTCAGGTCAGATCGACAGGGGTTTATTCAGTTTGGAAAAAATCATACTCATAGTTTAGACGCTAGTGTTGTTCACATACACCAGACAGACGGACAGACAGACGGACGGACGTTACTAAAAACAGTTTTTCGGTGTTAGGGAATCCAAAAACGTGTATTTCCGTTGAAATCTCGAAATAGATTTTTCATAGCATTACATAACGTTCTCTATATTCCGTATATACGAGAATGTAAAAATTGATGCTGAAGTTTCGGCGAAAATGCTTGTTTTGAGGGTCCCTGATTCCGAAAATATGTTTTACCGACACTAGCGTCTGGATAACGATCGATCAGAAACGCGAACACCGATGGATATGAGTGAAATCGCGGCCTCGCGAATTTGAAACGGATTTTCAAACGTTTAAGGTACTTTACAAGAAGTCCAGAAAACATTTCAAAATTTTCCAAAAATAAATACACATGTTTTCTTTGCATTGTTTTCTCAAGTAGAGGAAAGATGCTTTAAAAACATATGCCTGAAAATTCGAACATTGCCAAAACTTTAAATTCTTTGGACCCTGTCCTTCAATTATATTATGAATGTTAGATTTTTTAAATTAAAGCTGTTCTTAAAGATCAGGACTTTTAATGCCTGGAACAATTTTTTTTAATATGACTAGTGTTTAATTATTTTCCTTTTCCCCATGTATAATCCGTGGTATAAAGAGAATATTGGAGGCAACTTTAAATAATTATTTTCTCAAAATTTGTTTAAGTTTTTCCCGTTTAGAGCGAAGTACGCGTATAATGATTGCGCGCAGGTATCATTTTGGGAAAACTACTACTATACTTATTATATTGATGACAGAAGTTTTTCTTAAATGAAATATACTTTATAAGACATATCTTTACATAAGATCCTATTTTTTTTAAATATGCGAATAGTTTTCCCTTAGGTTTTGTTTAAAGTAAAGGCAGTTTATATTTTTTCTTCTCAAAAACTGCTTCAAATTCTTCTTTAATATTTTCCTTGAATATAGAAAAGGCCGCTTAAAAATAGTGTAGGTCTCATTTTCGCGGATTTGAGTTTTACAGCAAAAGTTACGAATGACTCGAGAACGTATATGCCGTTGTACTTTTGTTGTGTCAAATCGTGTCAACCTTCTAAAAAATACGAAATCAAGATTTTCCTTGTAACAGTTCCAAATTTTTCTTTTAAATCTTTCTTTGAAGTAAAGCCTTGTTCTCTTAATTACATGAGAGATCCACTTTTCATTGAGTTATCTCGAATTTCGAAAACTGCAAAGTTCAAATTTCGTTTGAACCAATTCCACATCTTCAATATTAAAGCAAGAAATTTGTTATTTAATGCAAAGTATTTTTAAAGATCATATTTTCAAATCTTTTTCGGTTCCATTTTTCAAATTTATTAGTAATTTTCTCGTAATTTTTTAGGTAAATTGTTACCATATTTCAAAAATAACTAAGATGGTCTCGAAAACAGCTTCATTTTTTTAAAAACCTTTCTCTATGGATAGAGCACAATAATCTAATTACCAATGCATCATTTTAAATTAAATAACATTGGCATCATTTTGATTAAAACTAAAATTTCCAAAAGTTATAGATATGTAATTATCTAGAACATCTCCCGTTTTAACATTTACACTACACGTATATTTGTTAATTTATATCATTTGTGAGTCCAAATGCTTCAAATAATGACTTATGAAGTTTCTCAAAATTTCGAACATTTTCGTGTTCATATTTTGTCTTCTTCATTCTCATAATCAGAAGGCTTTTTATCTGATCGTTATAGCGTAAAAGTAGAGGCGTGAGTTGATGTAAATCCCAAGTGCGGCGTTTAGAATCCTACCAGAAGGGAAAATATTATTCTTTAAATTTATTGTCCAATACAGAAAAGTGTGTTCTTAATTTTGGTGCGTCTCCTTTTAATTAAAATCTCTAAAATTAGGAATATTGCAAATATTTGAAACTTGCCAATTCGAACTCCTTCTGCTTCTTTTATAGGAGGGTTTTTCAAGTAATAACTGAAGAATTAGAAGGATAAAATCAAAAATATTATAATATTGCATTGCCTTTATAAATAATACCAGAAGGGTATTATTGTAGCATTACTAGTTTTTTTATGTATAAGATGCTTGGAGTTTATATAGGATAGGTAATTTGTCTACGATGACATTTAGTTCTCTTTTGTTATCATTCATTTTTAAATGCATTAAAACCATTTATAAACCTATCGCCATTCCCCGAATTTCCTCTAACTTTCCGTCCCTTCCTCTAAAATTCCGTCCCTCCGTCCCCCGTATTCTTTGTCTCCGATTGGCACTTCTCAACAACCACTCTGCAACGGGCCCTCCAGAATCGTTGGCAAAGAAGCGAACACATACTTATCTCTCTCCACGTTCTCAACTAGCAGATTCAAAGACCCGGTCATCGCGAAAGGACGTACAGACACGCAGCCTCACAGACATACATGCACCTCGAGCACTCTTTGTTTTTCGCCAGCTCCGTCCGGCCGGTCTGTTATTGCGTGCGAGGCTCGCCGCTCCGCCCCCTCTTCCTCGGGTGGCGCCTGGGCGCGGGGCAGGGGGGCAGCGGGGCAGGGGGGCAGCCGGGGGCCCCGGAGCGGCATCTGGGGAGGCGCTCCAGTGGCACTACCTCGGAGCCGGAATTTCTGAAACCTGTTAGAAATTCGTTTCGTGCCTTGTACACGTCCTTTCCTCCACACTCGTTTTCACTCACACTAAACGCGGGGCAGCAAACGAGCGGTTCCCGTCGGTGGAACCCTGTTTTAAGATTCAATTTCCCTCCGCAATTACAAGTTCGTGGATAATGGTAATTACGGCGTCTTCTTTAGCAGCTTGATGGATACCCCCTGTCCTTACGTCCGTGCAGGCGGGCGAGCGGGCGGGCGGGCGGCCGGAGTGGGCGGCGGGCGGCGGGCAGCGCCGGGGGCGGGTTCGGGGGCCGGGGCGGGCGGGCCGGGCGCAGGTACGCACAAGCCGCCTCTGCCGACGCGGAGGGTGAGGCAGGGGCGGCGAGAGGCGGCGAGAGGCGCCGCGGTGGGCGGCGGCAGGCGCCTCTCGCCCGGGTGGGGGTGGGGGTGGGGGCTGGCGGGCGGGGTGGCGGCGTCGGTAGCGGGCGAGCCGCCGCGCCGCCAAAAGAAACAACACGAGACGGCGCAACATCAGAAGAGGCGCCGGCTGCCCCTCCTCTACTCCTCCACCTTCCGCTCCCCACCTTCCTCGCCCCCTGTCTCTGCCTCTGCTTATTACTCAGCGTTTGCCATTATTGTGTTGTCGATGAGGAGACCTAATTTCGTAAACATTGGAAGCAGGGTGGCACCTGAGACACAATTTCATTTTAAAGTTTGGGATCCCTGGTGCAAGTTCAGCGCTGTGAAGTATATCGTGCTAGCCCATCTTACTTGGAATTTTGTTGTTCTGTAAAGCTGCGGAAATACTTCGCAGAACGGAAGGGGTTGGTATGGATCGATTTGAAACGTGGCAATGGCAGTGGCGATTTTGATGTGCAGTGAAAAGCACGTAATGTTATTCATAGTTCGTATTGCACAACCAAACCATTATCTAACACAGCGATTCGGTGTTCAGTTACTCGACACACAGATGTGATTGCTACCCTACCGTTGGTCGTTTTTGTGATTTTGATTGTGTTCTTATTGTCGTTGCTGTTGAAATGCAAATACATCTTATCTTAGCATTTGCATTTTATCTGCATCAGATCACAGATTTTTGTTCATGACTGAAGAAATCTTACAGCTTGTGAAGTTATCGGGTTTGATGTATTATGCAGGAAGCCCTAAGTTTACCCTTCCACAGCAACCCATTATTTTTATAATAGACCACTTTTTCAAAATCGAAATTTCCTGATGTTATCTACACAGTTTTTACCTTACGTTTTTCATTGGTGCCACAAATTGGGAATAAGGCCGGTGTACGAATCGATCAGTATTAATTCTTCTCAGCATTCAGACCTTGGGGCTGTTCAGGGCCGATGTGCATACCGATCCTCTCAATTACTACCATGCCTTACATAATGACGATGCCAGTCTCTTACTGCCATCCACATCTCTCGGGGCTTTTCAATAGGCGTGCTCTTCATTTCCCCCGATCTTTCGCTCGGTTTGCCGCGCGGTTCCGGGCACCGACCGCGCCCCCGCCCTGCCTTCGCCGCCCCGCCCAGGCCCGCTCCGCCCTGCCCGCGCCCGTGCCCAAGCCGCCGGCCTCTGTTCCGGACGTCAATCGAAGCGGCTGCATTGTCTGGCGCGCAGTCGGCGGCCGCCCAGCGGGAGGCGCTGCGTGGCGCGCGGCGGGATCTGCGCGAGGCCTGCAGCCGCACCGAGCCGCGCTGCGCCGGCGGCTGAACGAGAGTTTGCCTGCGGTGGGACCGGCCAGTGTTTGCCCGCGGTGCCGACCGCTACTCCCCGGATAAGCGGTTCAGATCTCTTTCCAGGCAGATCTCTCTCTCTCTCCCTCTCCCTCTCCCTCTCTCCCTCTCTCTCTATTTGTGTGTGTATGTATTGCTGTAGACACGCACAAACGCTGATAGATAGTGTGACGTCATGGGAACACAACAGCAATCACAGACACGATCTTCAGCTATTTAAAGATTTCTTAATAAGTTTGCATAACATATAATAACATTTAATAACATATAAATAGTTTTATCAGTTATGTACAGCTCTGTTAGACCCTATCCCCTCGATCGCAGGAGCGATCCTTAAATGATGCAAATCTACCTGACTTGTGGCCCTCGCCACTCCTCAGCGAGCTTACGCGCACAGCGTAGAGCCCCAGCGACCGCTGTCACCCGTGGAAAATATGTTCCACAGCGGCGTTCCAACACATGGGTTGCCTTACGAGCATAGCTCGTCTCCGCACCGCCCTGGGTGTAAGTTTTGTGCGTTCGCACGAGGTTTTCACTCAGCTCAATACCCACCCCCGCGCTTTGCGCTTTCGCTTATATACCTTCCAGACCACGTGATACGCAACGTCATCTCGCTTTCGCGCGGCACTTCATGCCACGTGACTGTCGCGCCACCACGCACTTTGGGCATCCCTTCCCATGGATTTGTGGACGTTTCCAAAACACTCGGGGTGCCTCCGCCCCTATAGAGCGTTCAAGCATTTGATTGCAGTACAGAGCCTTATCGAGTACTGCTCTCTCTATCTATCCAATACAATTTTACATAAGACTCTCTCTTTCTATCGCAAGCTATGTTGCCAATTCATGAAGCTCGTTTTTCGACTCAGTCATCCTATTTCTAACGCAAATATTCAACATGTTTACTCAACAATAGCTTCAATTATGTTGATCTTAGACAAATGAGTTTTCTACCTGTTATTTCCAGAACTTCAATGGATGTGATGGTTATTTTGTAATTGAGTTTCATGGTTTAATTACGAAGAAATTAATTATAAATGATTGCCATGTGTTTACTTCTACATTTTGACGTCCTTAAACTTTCACCATGCGAGAAACTTTTTTTATTATTGAAGAAAAGCACAAACATCCAGCGGATGAAATGACAAAGGAAGTCCAAATTTTGATACCAGACCAACCACATTTCTGTGTGAATCATGGTTCTTGAGTTAGACGATAATAAAAACAATATTCAATGCGTTCGGAAATATCATCTCATGTCGTTCGGTGATCTTTAATACGTCTTAGCGATTCTAAACTGGCGATAGGGAAAGGAAAAGTAGAGTATTTATTTTTGAATTTCACTTATTACAGTGAAATGCAAATAAACATATCTAAAACTAGTGGTGCTAAAACGTACTTTCTCGCATAAGCACGTACTTTCTCGCCTTTAGTAATGGTTATGTAATACTATTATACCACAATTTATCTTCGAATTAACACATCTCAATCAGCATTTTTTGTAAAACTCATTTGAAATCGGTGCGAATTGTGGTATAATTTGGTGCGAAAATTGAATAGTTTCAAACAATACATTTTTGTTCAAACCTTTAAACGAAAATACATATCTGGCATTGAATTCATTGTATAAGGTATACGATACTGATAGCGGTGGCAAACAAATGTAAATAGATCGAAAAATATATAATAGTAATTATTAAACACTATTGTATTGTAATATTGTACAAATATATAAAAGTATTAGTTCACATTAACGCGAACGAAAGGCAGCCATCATCGCCTTTTGTTATCAGTGCGGCGTTAAAACAATGTTAAAAGTAACAATGATCTCTAATTCGTCTGGAATATACTTTTTGCTATTATAATTGTTCATACCGCAAGAAAATGAAAATGGATAGAAAATAAAATAATTAAAAATATTTTTATAGTCATCAAAATTACTTGATTTTAACATGTATTAATCCCCCCTTTCCAGGTTTTATTAAGCAAAGCAACATTTTTTAACAATTTACCATTCAACATAACTTCGTTTCAAGTTTTTTCGTTCTCTGTCGCTGTCGGCGTAGATTTTGACCTTGGGGTCGCTTCACTTTCAAGGTATAGGCCATAGGGAAATTCCCTCTCTCCCGACTCTGAGCGTGGGAAGGTGTACGGGTATGGCTTCAATTCACATGTCTTCGTGCTGGAAATCATAACGCCTCGACCAGATACGCATTGCTCAACGCCATGTGAGATATCAGAAAGTCATAGTACTGGGTTGTGGCGCATTGTGCGTTGAAAATCGGCCATCCGTCCGAATACAGTCACTAAGGTGTGTATTTTTCAACTCATAAGCTGTCAATGAAGTGTTTAATATTTATTTAAAGGTGATTTCTTCCATAAATACGTTATATGTTAATGTATTTTGATAATTGTAATAAAGTCATGCAATTTACTACTCGTTACAAAATTGAAGCCTTTTTGGTAATTGAAAATTTCATTACTTGATGAAAATGATTTTACGGAATCTTATGTAACATTTGAAAGTGATTCAAAAGTACTTTGGAATTCGGCCATTTATTATAGGAAACCGTAAAAAATCTTGCAGTATAAAAGATAGTTTTTAATATTTAATTAAGGAATACCGTATAAAAATGTCAAAAATGTTTTGAAACTTGTATATTACAGTAATTGTATTCGGATTATTCATGCATGTGTTCAGCACAGGTGACGCGTGGAGAATTCCGCGCTTTGACAAGCAGCACATAATGAAACGTCTGAATTCCAATTGTCGGAAAAACACTAAATGTAATGGTTCATATCACATTTAAATTTATTTATTTTGAAAGGTGTAAAACACGCTGGTAAAATTTCATGTCAATCTGAGCATCGTGAGTGTTGCGCGAAAGCGCTGTGTGAGAAGTGGCAACGCTGTCCTCCATAAGCGCTGTACTGCAATCAAATGCTTAAACGCTCTATAGCTAACGCATATTCATTGTACTTCCTTTCTTCACCCAGTATTCTCTGGCGCCTTAATCCTGCGACGCGGTGCCTGCAAGGCGCCGGTCTTCCTGCTTGTGTTAATACAATACTTTACAATAGTTGCCATAATATTCATTAAAGTTGTCACAGATTAAAATGTACTGTAATCTTGTGTTGCATAAATCATAGTTCTGTTAACAGTAGTTCTGTCATGCGTGGAACTTCAGGAGTCTCCATGAGGAACACATTGGGGTGAGCTGACTTGCTGACCAAACTTCTTAGATGGTCGTATAATATTGATTTACATTTAGTACCCAAGGGGGAGACCATTGTGGTTCAGCACCCAGGTCAATGACAAATTTTCAAAAACATGTTTTTGCTAATTTTTTATTAGTACAAACGTCGTTTAAAATCTCAATGGAAGCGTTATAAACAACTGCAAACCAACAAAAAATAAATAAGTTCAACATAATTGAAAAAATATTGTTAAGAAAACCTCGAATTGGCTGGGCACGACATATATAGTCTCCCCCATAAGATAAGCCTGGTTGCGACCCTTATAATATGCGATTATTCACATAAGGGTGAACCAAGAAATGGCCTCGATTTGAATAAATAAGGGCAAACATCTGGACGCTAACTTCACCCTTCCCCCATATATAGGACTCGCCTCCGGGTTAATGCTGCATTCTCCTTGCCCAAGAGGGGCAAACCGCCGCGGCGCGCCGTAGACATAGGAAGCTCAATTTCTTTAATATTTGAGTGAAGAGTGGCACCTTAGAAAGAATGTGGTCCTGAAGGGCTTATCTTCATTTGTAAAATAATTTTTGTGTGAATAGACGCTCATGTGAATCACCTCAATTGAAGTTGAGGCATTACAAAGAAGAAAGAAAAAAACATTATAAAACACTTGCAACGAACTGTAAAATAATGATAAAGTAATTTACATATTAAATATAAATAATAAAAATGTGTTTGATATTTTAAAGAACAGCTGATCATTGTCTATCAAATTTAAAATACATAAATATCGGTTAGCTGTATTATTCGGAAGAAATTATTTTTATCATGTTTCAGAATATTCATGTGTTATAAGAACTTTTAAAATTTTCAGAGACGACTCCTTTCTTTTCAATTCTTTTCAATTCAATTCATCGACAACCTAGATGCTAAACTATTACAGCAACATTCAGCGCCATGGTTGTCGAAAGCTTAATCGATTGATTAATTGAATGGTGATTCCTGGTGCGCCAACTACTAAGGTCATTAGTCTCGTACGTGTAGTGCATGTTTTCATCGCGGAGGTGACGGTGACCATCCGCTGGAGGGATGGCGAAATCCGGCTTGTGGGGATTTCCTACAACCAGGTATCTCCCACCAGCAAGCACCTTCCCAGCCGGGACAACCTCTAAGCTCCGGAGTGACCTCCCTACAAGTGTGGTAGTGTAGTGCATGTGAATGTAAGTGTGTGTAAATAAGTGGTGAGGATAGGACAAGGAAGAGGAAGGGAAGATCACGTCCGTGGCACATTTGTTTGGGTATTGCTCCGAAATCCACCTAGTGTTGAAAGGAGAAACCCTGAAAAATTACCGATCAGAGCAGCCAGCCTGTAGAATTCTCCTCCAGACAGCGGCTGAACTCTACCTAGCTGTATAGCTAGTGTCGAAAATCCCGTCATCGTTGGTATTTGAACCCTAGGATTTCCCAGTCAGAGGCACTGCAATGACATCAGTTGATGCCCTGAGCCATCTCTCCCGGTCGAATGCTGAAGAAAAAAGAAGACACGTTTGCCCTCGGATTCTGTTGCCTCGAACATAACTGTTTATTGACCGTTGCGCAGTAGAGAGATTCATTTATACAATTAAACACTAATTGTTTTTTGCGTTCACTCTCAAAACAGGTCCCTTAAAAGTTTTAGATAGTAGATTTTTACTTTTTCGTATACATACGTATATATGTAGTATATATGTAGTATAGAGAATGTTATATAATGTTGCGGAAAATCGATTTCGAGATTTCAACGGAAATACACGTTTTGGGGTCTCCCGATACCAAAAAAGTGTTTTTTTCAAAACGTTCGTCGGTCTGTCAGTCCGTCTGTCTATCTATCCGTCTAGACGGATAGATCCGTCCAGACGCGTCTGTCCGTCCGTCTGTGAACTCTACAAGCGCCTACACCACACGTACGATCTTTCCCAAATTGAAGAAACCCCTGTCGATTTGGCTCTAGTTGAAGCTTTGAAATTTTGAGAAACATTCATTAAAATGTGGAGGTACTTTCCATGAAGCCCCCGGATATTTTCAAAATGTTCTCAAAAACGGCTCCAATTTTTTTAAGAAAATTATTGTAAGAATAGAGTAAATTAAAGTGGCATAAGTCGGATTTTCACGGTTAACTGAATTTTCAAAAATTGCAAAAGGTTGAATTTTTTAGGCATCTTTCTACAACTATAAAATTAAAGACAGATTTTTCCTTCAAATGAAATTTGTGTCCCATAAATAGTTCTTTCATTATAGTCATGTAGACTTTTTTTAAAGAATGTCAGTAGTTTTCGTGCAATAGAGAATGAAATATTTGCGTTTTTTAATATTGCAAAAACAAGATTTTCTCAAAAACGTCCTCAAACTTTTTCTTTACATTTTTGATTGTTGTAGTACCAAATGCACCCTATCCGATGATTTAAACGCCATATTCTTTTTCGCCCGTCTATTCTTTTGTTTTTCTTTCAAAAATTACAAAAATGTATTTTTTTACTTGTCTCTCACGTCGGTAATACTTACATTAGAGGCAATTTCTTTAAATTATTATATTTATGAGTATATGTGTTTAAATAATGTCAAATAAATTTTCTCGAAAACTCAACAGTTTTCTGTAAAAATGAGCTCAAAATTCCGCATTTTTAGAAACACTCAAACGCCATTTCATTAAAAATGGCTCCGATTTTCTTCCAATTTTTCCAATGAATAGTGCTAATTGCTCAGTTTAATATGACGTAACGTTTATTTTGGTGTATTCTTTTTTTTCAAAAATTACACAAATGTAATTTTTTGAAAAATCTCTCACGCCGTTAATATACACATTTCCATCAATTTGTGTACGTCATTGCCTTTGTGAGTGAAAGTACTTCAAATGACTTGAAATGCAATTTTTCGAAAACTCAATAGATTCATGTGAGTGTAGATTGAAATTTCGCTTTTACAATAATGGTTAAATGCACTTTTCTTAAAACCGGCTTCAAAATTTTCATTAAAACTTTCTCTTTGGACGAGGTTTTTACTCTTCTTTAATATTCTTAAATCATATTTCGATTTTACTATTAAGAAACCGAAAAGTTGAGAAAATGTACCTTTGGTGACGATAGATGGTAGCTGGCCAGAGAATGGAGCAAGACCTTAAAGCGAGTCCACACCAAGGCAATGAGAAAAGTCTACTACGAGAAAGTCTATGCCATTCTGTAGCACCTCTAGTTTAAATTAAGAAATTTCAAGAAGAAATAAGAGATCCCTATCCATTGATCTCTTCGATCTCCCGTTTGGGGAATTCTCTTGATTTTAAAACCTACCTAAAAGATTTTTAAATTTTCTTTTTAATTTTTGAAAATGAGTGGCCTGTTTTCAGAAAATATTCATTTTTTCAAACAATACGAGAATGTAGATTATATATGTAGATTCAAAATGTAGAAATAAAACAAAAAAAATCAATAAACGCTTTCAAAGTTAGAAACTTGATTCAACCCAACTAGTATCTCAACCACAGGAGCTGATTTGTGGTCTTAGTTTTTACAATCTTCTTCTTCTTCTTCTTCTTCTGCACTTCATGGATTAGGCTTGAGCCTGTTCCATCTTCATGAGTTTCCCTTCCATCGTTTTAGAAGGGTCTGCCTACGTATATTCTATAGATGGTATACCATGCGGTTGATAAAGTAATGCTAATTTAGGTAGTCTTGTATTATCCATCCTTTGCGTATGTTGATACCAGTTGTTTCGGTATTTGGTTATTTTGCTTCCAATTACTTCGGAATGTAGTTTTCCTTAATCTTCTCGTTACGAATATGATCTTTCGTGCAACCTAGCGGTCTTTTCAGAAACTTCATTTCAGTGACCTGTATTCTACTTAAGGTTCTTTTTGTTGGTACCCAACTTTCGCTGCCGCACAGGAGAGTTGGAAGAACTATAGTCTTATAGAACTTTATTCTTGTATCTTGCCTTATTTTTTCATGTATTATGTATAGTACCACATTCTTTGGAACCTTGCCAATTTAATGTTGATGTCTTTACTGGTATCTTGATCGACTTGACAACCTCTATAGCTGAAACCGGAAACTTGCTCTAAAATTATTTTATCCAAAATAATTTTGGATCGTATTAGATGTTTTCCCCAAAATGCCATCACCTTTATTTTTTCTTTCGAAATTTCAACATCGTATTTTTTACATAAATGATTTAAGTGGAATAATGCATACTGTAAATCATCTTCTGTTTCACGGAATATTAAAGCGTCGTCTTTCGAGAGTAAAATATTTAAAATATTTTCTTTTGATATCTTAATACCTTTGTAAATAATTTACTTCCAATTTTGGATAATGTCATCAATATAAATATTAAAAAGTGTTGGTGAGACTGGACATCCTTATCTCACTCCTCTGTTTATCAATATTTTATCAGTTTCATTTATTCCTACTTTTATTACAATACTGGAGTTTTTATACAAGCTCTTTATTGCTTCTATTAACTTTTGAGGATAGCCACTTTTGAAGATAGTTTCTACAATCTAAGTGAGGAATATATTACGGAATCCGTAGGATGTAGGACTCTTCTATTTTCCATTAGAGGAACGAGATAAAACGAAGGCGGCTTGATAACAAAAAACCTGGAAAAGAATATTGGTGTTTTGCTACCTCAGGTAAGGGATAATATACGTAGGAAGTTAACTATCCAACTAACGGCCTTTTTTAACATTAAAATAAAGCTTGACTCTGAGGAAAACAAATACTTAAACGCCTAAAGTTATCGAAAACTTTTTGAAAGCCCTCCCTCGTCATCCCATATAACAACGGGGGAGCGATAGTGGCAATAAAGAAACAGGATTATATAGAGAAAATAGAAGCTAACTTCAAACAAAAGCCATTCTCACAGTTGTTTAATAAAGATGTGTTAAATAAAAACTTGGAAGACATACAAGATTTACTAAAGAGATGGTTGTCCTTAGAATAGAGACTCGAGAAAGAATTTAGACAGATATACCCATATACAGTTAAAGCATAGTCCCTGGCATTCGGATTCGCTAAAGTACATAAAGAACATGTTCCCATAAAACCCGTCATGTCGTCGGTTGCTTCAGACCATTATAATTTTAGCAAGTTTATGAACCAACTTTTAAAACCCCTCTTACATTCTGGCTACGAGTTTGCTCTTAAGAACAGCCAACAATTGGTTGAGAAGTTAAAAAATTTAGAATGGAAAATGTGATAGGTTATTTTCCCTTAATATTGTATCAATGTACCCCTTCATTCTACCTGACTTACATAAAGCTCTTAATGAAAATCTTGGTTAAGAAAATTCGGTTGAAACAGGATTTAACAATATCATAGTTCCTACTAGGAATTATGTTACTGTTAAATAACGTATTCTTCAAGTTAAATGATTGCTGTTACAAACAAAAACAGGGGCCACTTGTAGATGGACCCATGATTTGCTTCTTTGCTGAATTAGTTATGCGGAAGTTAGTCTGTGATCTTTAGTCACAATGGCGTTAGGTTTGATGCTAGATATGTGGATGACACGATTCTAATTGCTTATGAGGCAAAAATTGAATCAATTTTCAGCAATTTAATAACTATCACTAAATTTAATGTTTATTTTGGAAAGAAAGGGAGAAGTATTAATTTTCTTGACGTACTGATTTTGAGACTTGGCAATGGAATCTGTACAAATTGGTACAGCAAACCGATATCGTCTGAGATGTTTGTAAATTACAGATCCTACCATCAGATATACAGTAGTCGCGGTAATCCCAGCTTCACTAATCCGATATTCGGTGCTATCTGAGACGGACTAATGTGCAACAAGTCACCAAACTAGCAAACAAGCAGCGATAATCAAGACCTGGTTTTTTAAGTGCTAGCAACACTGCGTCGAACGTCACGTGTACGGCGGTCGTTGCCAGTGTCAATCGTCTGCCACATTGTTGTGACCGGTTTACGCTCATGTATATATGTATGTATCTAATTTTAATAGTATATGCACATTAAATTTTACTTCGTTATACATTGTAGTTGAAAATTCTGGTATGTATTTTTCTATTTTCCGCGTTTTTGTAATCCGAGGTACCATCAGCCCCATTGACCTCGGGTTATCGCAACTCTACGAAAGTAGCTGCAGCGATCGATTTGGTTGACAGAGCCATAAAATTAGCTAATCGCCAGTTCTACAATGATAATTTAGAAAATGTTATGTTTCTTTTGACGAACAATGACTATCTCTTAAAATTCCTAGAGAGATTTGTGAAAAACAGGTTAAAAACTAAGCAAGGCCCAACAGAGAGGTAATGACTCCAAGGAACAAATCGAAAGTGTGGGTGAAGAATGGGAAAGAGAAAGACGATTCTATTGAAAGTAGAACATCCAACCACTTCGCATCTGCCATTCATTGACATTTGGTAGTGAATTATAAGTCAGGGTTTGCTCTTGTGAATGAGTATTCAGTGTATCTGAATGGCATTAGCAGCTTGTGAGTCACGGTAGGAGTGGCACATAAGCTGAACGACTTCGTGACCACGCGCTTAACTGTGAGTGAAACGGTAGAAAATACATACCCTTGAAATGCTTTCCGGCTGGTAGGCTATTTCATCTTACCTCATCGGCTACAAACAAAAAAGTTCGAATTGTAAACACAAAACTTTTAAACAAATATGCCTTCAGAAATAATACACCACTTAAAAAGGACACGTAAATATTCTACAAACCTGACCCTGATAAAAATATCTACATCCAAAATGGATAAGTTTTCTCTTTAATGATGTAAGTGACCTCTTTATAACGGGTTATAACAAACTTGTCAAGTTGCGTTCCCACGAGCTACTTTACATGCTCGCCTGGGAAGCTGGTGCTCCGGCGAGCACAGGCAACATCCCCTGACTCCGTTCGCATTTCCCCTCCAAATCCAGAAAGAGGTGTACACGCTGAAGCGGTGAATGTAAACGCAGTTTACAAGTCTCTCTTAGGGACGGATTTCTTTTAATAAACAAGGAAATTTTCTGTTATACCTCCTAACTTGAACGCAGGAAGTTAGTGCTCTCTTAAAGTATTGCTCTCTTAAATAAACCCGATTACAAAACCAAGATCTTTTGCATTTAAAGAGTTTAATTTTACTCTCAATTGACAATTTCAAATATGACTGATACATTTCATATTAATGGATGATTTACTTTACTAAAGTATTTTAGTAGCTTTGCTTTAGTAAATAAAATGGGAACTACTATTGTTTTGGGGTAGTAACTGTCAAATGACTATTCAACAGACTTTCTCAAGAAAGACTGTCATGGGCCAGGTATCCACCGCCACTCTGGAGCATTTTGTACATTCCTTACTTTTAAACCACGCGCCAATTACTCCGGACGCAGTGCGCGCGAACTCTAGAAAGCCTTGCTCGCGACCTTGACATGCCTCGTTTAGATGGAAGTTAATTTCACCATCCTACGCATTCCCTGTGGTATTACACAAGCAAAAATAATATTATTAAATAAAAATACTGAATTGCATCATCGCTATAGATTTCAATAAAATTAAATAAATCTGTTAGCGGGATTTCAAATTACAGACATATTCATTCACAATGAAACATAATTATCAAATTTCGATGCTTTTTTCAAAAGTTATCACAATTTTAAAGTGCCTTTTTTACCTGTTTTTAAATGCAATCAACGTAAAAGTCATTAGCTGGGGATTCGTGTCCGGCAGGCCGACTATTCTCATGGGTCGTTTTCGTATTTTTCTCCAACAATGTTTCGACGAATGCCGGAGCATTGTCTTAAATAGGCTACGTGCAACGTGAAATCCTTCTTTTTCTCTTTGTGTCTACACTTCCATTCTTAGAGCCGAGCGATGGGCTTTTCATCTGACTCGTTACCCACACAGCTACACACGTCGGGGATTTCGGAAGTGATATACTGAATGATCCGCGAAACACTGTTTCGTAGTTGTAAATGCGGGTATTCATGTGCTGCTTGGATATCATTTAGCAAATTCCACGTTTCCTTATTATTGGTATTCCTTTTAATTTTGAAGTACAGAGGCAATACGAAATTCCTTGTGTGAACGTCTGGGCTTACTAGAGTGATACAAATTGCACGAAACTCCTTGAATGTTATTTTTCGAAACAGCACAGATAAAATAGAAGAAAAATATACAGCAATTATCTTAGAAAAATACATTTTTCAGAAGCTCTCTACTCCCTTGGCAAATATGTTCGTTTTGGGATATGTAATGTACTGTATTTTGTTGTAATATTTGACAATTTTTGTGAATCAATATAGATCATTTTTCCTAGACATACAATTGCTAAATACAATTTTGAAAGCTGTAACCAGATGGAACTTCATAAACTACAGAATTTTTATTGATTATTTGAAGGATCTGTTTCAGTTGAAGTGGAAGTATGATAGTAAATTTTCATTGAACGAGAAATTGTAGACGGTGTCGATGTCTAGACGTCTATATCTAATGACGCAATCGTTCCAAAAGTCTGAAGATGATTTTACCCGTAAATGATGATAAAATAACTATGATGAGACAGTTTTGAAAATGCACATGTTAACTACTAGGAGCGTGATATTGCAAGTTATTAAATGTTTCAAATAAAAGTACTTATGTAATAAGTAACATATCAATGTGCTTCTTTATGATATTACTTAACTTAGGCGCAACGGGCGCTATATTAAACTATGTAGATTTATATGAAAAATTGTCTAATGTGTCTTATAATAATCTTAATGGATCCAATTTTTAAGACATCTTTATTTATAGATTTTAGAATTGTTAAAACATCGAAAACAAGTTATATCGAACAGATCGCTATAGTTTATTACCCTAGAAGATGACAAAAATATAATACACTGTAGTGATCTGTTAGATATAACTTGTTTTAAATGTTTTAACAATTATTTTAAAATCTATAAATAAAACTGCCTAAAAATGTGGGATCCATTAATATTATTATAACGCTATATCTTTTCTGCCAAAGATAGCCCTCCTTAAAAAAACCGTTGTGCCCCAGAACCCGCTGTATTTAAAGAAAAGGGTACCGGAGTGACATGGAGGGAAGTTCGCGGAAGCGTATGCTCACGTGGCTGACCGCTGATCGCTTGGGGGTGGGGGGCGGGCACCCTGGGGGTGGAAGGGGCGGCGAGGGGCGGCGAGCAACGAACCGTGCGCGGCCGCCTGTCCGATTCTTTCTCACGTGTCGCGGCACGCGGGCGCGTCCACGGGCGGGGGCGCGGCGGGGGCGGGGCCGGCTGCAGGGGCGTGGGCGGGCAGGCAGGCAAGCGCAAGCCCCGTGCGCGCACGGTGCATCTGCGTCATCGCGCGAATGTGTTTGGCATCTGTCGAAGCCGTCTGTTGGGCGTCACGCGGCGCCACGCAATGAACGCCGGGTTGCTCGCCTCGCCTCGCCCCGCCTGGTCTCGTGCGGCGCGCCGCCCGCGTGGCTCCCGCTCGCCCGGGGGAGGGGGGTGTCCGGGAAAGGGGCGTGGTACAGCGCGGGGGGGGGGAATGCCTTGAGAGAGGTGTGTGGTTGCTGTTTTCAGCGGTCTCGAAAAGACTGCTTCGTGGAGCAGCACAAGATGTATGTCCCAGAAGGTCTACGTTCCTCAAGCCCACAATTTAATGCAATAAATAATAATAATATGAGTTATTTTTCAAATTGAATACCTGTACGTCATTAAACATTTGACACACGTTTCAACTATCTCTTTTTCTTAATATCTGCAAAATAGTTTGTATCTTTTTCTAGCTGTAAAATGTATGTATTAGGATTGTCGTAATTTTCAAAAAGTTGGAATGTTTTCGATCTACCTCTCTCATTATATAGAAAATACTAAACACCCATCAAGAATACACATTCTTACTATTCTGTTTAATTAATCTTAACGCGTGCCACCTATCACTTAAAAATTTTAGAGTATTTTTTGAGTAAATTTTAGAGTATAGAAGTATTACTTTTTGTTTAGAAACGATAATCGTAGCGGTCATTATCCTGTTAAGCATGATGGTCGGCGGCATAAACGTAAAAGCGTAGCAATTTTGAACATCGCGCCACTGATTGTAAGGCAACTGGCCTAGCAATGCTGTTTGGTAGATATACGAATCTCTTTGTCTGCGTCAGAACGTGATTACAAGGAGTACATGGCTAGTGACCGGCAACAGGGAAAATGCTGCTGAACAAAACCACACAAAATGGTTTCCCAAAATGTAGAACGCACCCTGCTCAAGAACAACGAATCAAATATTATCGAACATAAGGCAATAAATAATATATTTTATCAAAAACAATCTTCGCAAATACTGCAGAAATGTATAGTATAGAAAATATACTACATATTTTAGTATACTGTATATTAGTACAACAGTTCTTTGCATATCAAAAAGATAAAAAAAGTTCCTGTTCCTTAACTCAACACGTGATTAGCAAATAGTTTTTTGCTACTTGCGTCTTGTTTAGAGCCCTCATCAGCATGACGTGATCTGCAGTAAGCCGTGACGCACAGAGTATGAGAATTCAGTCAGAACGCAGAGTATAAGAATAGCTGGAATAACATATTCAAATATTTGCATTTTCGTGTCAAAAATCGAAACCCTCTCATTGTTTTTGGATATCCCCCGAATTTTTTGGTATATAACGATACCATAGACACTTTTCACTTGGCCGGAGGCTTCATAGTTTTGTTTCATGTTCTGCGTGAATTGAAAATTGAGTATGAGATGTCATACTCTCATATATCGAGGGTGTGATATCTCATACCCCAAGACCTACCATCAATACTGAAAAGGCTGTAAATTTAATTTAACAAATTTCAACGTTTTCCATCATTACTTGTTTTCGTCAATTCCACGCTTTGAAATCACAAGTGTGCAGAATATTATTTATGATTGTCACTCCTAGATAGTTTCGTAATTCACTCGGTGAAAATCGTATTAAAATTTAATAGTTTAAAATTTTACATATTCTCAAACGTGATAAAAATATTACAATCATCTCTGTATATAACACGTGAAGGTAAATGACGGGTTTTACTGTTTATAAGAAACCATCCAGAAAACCTGTAAGCGTACCTGTAACCTGTAAGTGTGTCGGATAAGAATTTACTCCCCAATTCTCTTTCAACGGATTTAAGACGAAACGTAGGTGTTGGAAAATAATGACATACAAAACAGATTACTGCAACACACATTACAATCGTGCATATCGCGAAAACGATGCGTCCTAAATTTTTTAAATCATGTTTTCGTAACTTGCATTTTTTAGGGGAGAGGTGAGTTCTGGGAGAATACGAGGTTTGAAGGAAAGTTGGGGAAATGGCTAGGGAAAGGTTGAAAAGAGGTAAGAACAGGTGGGGACGGTAGAGGGCCGAAATATGGTTTAGAAGTATTATTTTAAAAATTATATATTTCTATTACCTTGTAGAGATTTAGTTCTTTTGGGCGCCCCCTCTCCGTAGGAAGGGCGGCTGAAAAAGTACAGAAACTCGAAATCTATGTAAAATTAATTTGAAAGAAAAATAGCGGAATATTTTTCCACTATAAAATTCAAGAGAGTATTTAATTTTTTGTGCAAATTTAATATCAGTGCACAGGAAAATTAGAATGGATACTCTCACCCCGTGTTTACAATACTCAAACGTACAGTTCAGGAACTGGCCATTCGAAGTTGCGTTCTTCCATGAAGCATGTTTCACTCTTAAAACTAATATCTACCAAGTTTGAGGTTTTCACGGGTCCGGCTAGTTTGGTTTTCTTTTAACACAATAATCAGCATAAAATCTATACACCACTGTCAAGTGGAGATCACTACACCAAGAGGTTGAAGCGAGACAATAGAACAACACCCAGAAGATGAATGAAATGAAATATGAGTGTTGAAAGGGTAGCTTCTGCCGAAATTGGTTTCCAGTTACTAGAGATACAGAACACACGATTAACTATGACAACTCCAAAATCATAGTATTTAAAAACTTATTTTTATATCTTTCAGCGTTTGTATAAATATGAACATATGCACGTGTGTGTCCTAAATAAATGTAATATGCAACTAAGTAATACGAAAATAATTTTGATATGAAAATTAAATAACTACTCAAACTTAAATAAATTCACAGTACTATTCAATTACAACCATCGTGAATTCTGGCAGCAAACTCTACGTATTTTCTTTAAGAACGTTTCCTGTTCTATGCGTATTAATATCAAACTTTGATAGACATTTTCCACCGATTTTCTCTATATACTACTGCAATAATCGAAAATTTTGTAGTTGTAGTACGTGGGATACGATTTCACAAAATTTAGAACCCATTTATTTATTCCGTAGTTATACGAAAATTGAAAAGAATAAATACGTCATTCTAAGGGTTCATATTCACATTCTTTAGTAAATGGATCTTGCCCAATCGAATTAAATACATAACTACTTAATACAAATATTAGCTTGAAGATAGGGGATTCAGATACTGAGCTAAATAGTAGAGAATGCGTAAAGATGAATGTAAATCAAAGTGTAAACTAATTTTAAATCTTATGAATCTTTTAAACCAACAATAGAAGTGAACAGGTAGTACATAGCCGATGGTAGAAACCATTAAGGTAATCGACCTGGTATAAAAGGTTTCACGTGGTTTATAGAATACGCAGGCCCACATAATTACCCAAAGATACCTACAGAGAATGTCTCAGAAAAAATGCTGTAAATTTCTAGGGCATGAAGGGTCGAAAATAACCCTTTTAACCCCTCATATATAAGGAAAAATTGATAATGAATGTTGATTTGATAATGAGATAAAATTGATAATGAATGTTTGATTAAATTGAAAATTGATAATAATGTAGATATTTGCTATTATACAAGTGACATTTGCGCGTGTTTGTTTCGTGACTCCGTATGCACAGAAGTTTGGCAGGTCCTCGACTGCGTCAGAACATGAGCTTAAAGAAGTGAACACCTGTGCTTAAGGAGTTGCCTTAAATTCAGAGGAAAATATCACATAATTATGTAACTCCGTTATGTGAAATTTTCCACTGCATGTTTATTGGATTATTTTTGTACTACTATTGGACTATTTTTTATCGCTCTACATGCTCTAGAGTCCCCACGGGTCAACATGCTTGCTTTCCATGACGCGATCCCGCGTTCGATTCCCGGACTAATGTACACTTTCCTTGCAATGTCCCAGTATCTGTTGCTGTGTGACGATGAGAAAACTCACATCTCAGCTTGTGAAGACCAGAATACGGCGTAAAGATGTCCATGCGCCAACCATACGTTCTCCTTACCCCATGGTCGCAAGGCCGAGACGCCTCTCGTAGGCCTAGGTCCCGTCAGAGGCTGTTTTTCCAGAACAGATAGGCTGACATGCTCTAGAAGTTAGTAACATTTATTCTGAGACACCTGTATACGTATTTATTCTATAAACTAAATTTCATATATGTGGAGTAAATATTATTGATTTCCGGCGAGTCAACGTCTTATGTTCCGCGTGTTCTATTCTGTGAATTGGCGGTGTCCCTCCCCTGCTTGATCTTGTGATCCGACGCCGACGTACACGTCGGCTTGTGGACGTTTCCCATTTCCAATTATCTTTCCAGCAGGACACCACCTCAGTCGGCACAAGTTCTAAGCTCCCGAGTGGTTTCCCGACATGTGTGATAGTGTAATGTGTGACAGTATGTTAAAGGGGAGAGGGGAGGACAAGAAAGAAGAACAAATGATTGCACACGGTCTGTGGCCCGTTTCTTAGTGCTCTGCTCCTGCATTCGCTTGGCATTGATCGAAAATACACCTCATCATGTAAACAATGTTATCCAATGTGTCCATTGATTTTGATATCATTACCAACTGTAAATTCAGTAATGTGGAAAATATACTATGGTATACAAGTGGCCTGGCATTAGAATAGAACAGGGATACATCCTTAGTTTTGTTACGGCCGTTGAAGTGAGCGTATAGTTTTGTATTCTCAATGATATGGAAATGGTATGTAGATGTTTATTATATTACAAAATACTACTTTTTCCGATGCCTACATTTCGCACTTTGTAAATAATTGTTTTATATAGTAAAAATAGCTTCTTACTGGAATCCAACTTGGAATCCATACCGTGTAAAAGTAAAGTTGAATGGCCCATCCCCCGTCAAGTTCAGACTCCGATTAAACTTCAAATAAAAAGATCACAATATTCACAAAAGGTGACTTTGGGGCAAAATTGCTACTACTACACACGTATTACCGGTAATGGCTACTATTTTGAGAGAAACGTAATACCTACAAGGCTGCAAAAGGTCTGATTCTCTTCGCTTTTAACTAAAAATCTCAGGAAAAATAAGACATTCAACGGCTTGTTTTAGTTCAATATAACTTTCATATCTTATTTAAAACCATTCATCTCTGGAGCGCTACCGTGCCACCAATTTCAATATATAATAATGGAATGATAATGTATGTTAAATGTTCATTAAGGCGAATGCAAGAGCAGATTTTTAAAAAACGGGCCCCTGAAATCCGTTCTTACCATATCTGGCCCCACTCCCATCCTTATGGTCTTATGTTGGGTTAATTCTTCGTTCCCATGTGGCCCATTCCCCGTAAAGTTCAGACTTCGACGCATCTGCCAGTACGCGGATGTCGACCCCGCATCAAACTCGGTTACAGTGCAAACGAAACTAGTGGTGCTACAGAATGGCATAGACTTTCTCGTATTCGTTTTATATTTTCTTTGGTCTTGGCTATATATTCTTTCTTGCCACATACTATTGCCAGCTGCCATCTATCTCTGCCCAAAGAACATTTTTTTAAAATTTTGTCAAGTTTTCGGTTTCTGAATGGTAGAACAGATATCTTACTTAAAGAATATTATAGAAGAGTAAAACCTCGTCCTATATGTCAAATTTCGTTGAAAAATTTGAAGTCGTTTATAAGGTAATCGCGTTGAAATGGTACTGTGAATGCGAAATTTGACGCTTTTTTACAGAAAACTTTTTAATTTTCGAAAAAATTCATTTAAAGTCTTTGAAACAATTTAACTTACAAATGAAAAAAATGTTTACAAATAGCTGGAAATGTGCATATTAACGGTGTGAGGAAATGTTTTCAAAATATTACATTT
Organism: Teleogryllus occipitalis; assembly: GCA_011170035.1. Classification (NCBI taxonomy): domain Eukaryota; kingdom Metazoa; phylum Arthropoda; class Insecta; order Orthoptera; family Gryllidae; genus Teleogryllus; species Teleogryllus occipitalis. Next base: position 52,835 of record BLKR01002036.1, read on the forward strand.
GTGTAATTTTTGAAAAACCAAACAATTCAATAAAATTTAATTTTATGTCATTTTAAACACAGCAATTAGCACTTGCTGTATGAAACGTTTGAAGAAAAAATTTGGAGCCGATTTTGAGAAAATGTCTCGTTTGATCGTTTTTTTTTTTTTTTAATTTGTTGTGTCTACTTTAGACGCAACGCGTCTCCAAGCCCCTTGAGAGGGGCGTTGAGCGCTTTGCGCTTCTTGGAGTAATCCTCCATTGCTAACAGCGCTATTGGAGTAATCCTCCGTTAATATTGTGTCTGTCGCGTCTCGTCGCAGTCGGTTGTCAAGAGGACCGCCAGGTAGCATCTCCGCGTACGCGCCTCCTACCGCGCGCTCCTGCGTCACTACCCGGCGGCCATAATTAGGAAGGAATAAGGATAGGGGTAAGGTTTAGGACACTTCACAGGGGTTGGACTAGCCCTTGTGAAGCAGCCGAACTCGTTTTGTTGGAACAAATTTCACATGAGATTCGACGGGAATCGAACCCGGATCTCAGTGGTGAAAGGTTTGCGACTTTGCAATGAGCCACGAGTACGTTTCTGAAAATGCGGAATATTGAGCTCGTTTCAACAGAAAACTTTTGACTTTTCGAGTCACTTTATATGACATAATTTAATGCACATGTACTCTTCAATGAAAATATGTTGACAAATCGCCGCTAATATAAATATTAACGACGTGAGCGTGATGTCAAAAAATTAAATGTTTGTATTTTTTTTAAAAAGAACAACAACAAAAGAATAGAGAAAAATGGCGTTTATGTCATCTCATAGTGTACTTTAGCACATAGTATCTTTAGCACTATTCCTACAGAAAGTTAAAAGAAAAAATTGGGTTCATTTTTGAGAAATTCTTGCTTTTGTTATTTTTTTAATATTGCACGTATGGCATGTAATATTGCACGAAAACTAGAATTTAAAAAAAATGTACATGACCTCACTGAAAGAGCTAATTATGGGGGGGGGGAATTTTACTTGAAGGAAAATATCTATCTTCAATTTTGTAGTTGCAGGAAGACGTCGAAAAAATTTCAATCTTTTGCAATTTTCAAAAATTAGTTATCAGTGAAAATATGATGTATTCCATCTTTATAAATGTATTTTACTCTATTCTTACAAGACATTTAAAGAACAAATTTGGAGCCTTTTTTTAAAAAAAAATATTTGGGTTTGCAGGAATAGGGGCGAGTTCTTTCGCAGGGGCTTCATGTCACCCCCAAGTTTTGACGAAAGTTTTTCAAAATCACAGCGCCTCGTGTCGAGCCAGATCGACCGCGGAATATCCATTTTGGAAGAAATGGTAGGTATGGTTTAGGCGCTAGTGGTGTTCACAGACGGACAGACAGATAGACAGACGGACGGACGGACGCACGGACGGACGGACGGTGTCAACGGACCCCAAAACGCGTATTTCCGTTGAAATCTCGAAATCAGTTTTCTTCACTATTTCATAACTTTCTCTACACTACGTATGATATTTCGTATATACGTACGTATACGAGAAGGTCAAAAATTGTGTTATTCGTATATTTCATGTACCGCCCAAATGAAGAGCTGCTTTTGCTGATACTGACCACTAGTGTACTATTGTTCATAAAGGTGTCAAAAAGTAAAGTTTTATATTTCTTAAGAAATTTCCTGAGTAGTCTCATCCATTTGTGTGGAAGTAGTGCAAAAAATTGAAAAATGTTGATTGCAAATGCCTAACTGCCATCAGAATCATATTAATGTGAGAATTAAACATTAGTGCCTTCTTGTCTTTTCGACACTTACTGGAATGTTCTTTTACTTTCTTGCCTTGCTATTTACTCACGTAGTAAAGAGAAAGCATTGAAATTCTACTGCGGAAATCGGATTTTTTCGACAAAAAATCGTATTTTCATGATCTGGTGCCAAGAAAGTGGATAAATATTGTTCCTGTAAGTAGCAAATAATTTCCTCTAACGCGTGATGGTGTCAGAATTTTTGTTGTATGGGTCGTTGATAACGAAACATTGATTGACGACAAAATTGTTGGCTTACGTCCGTCTTCCCGTCAGTCCGTCCGTATGTTTGAATCACATATGAATACTTCACATGACTACTTTGAATACTTCACATGAAGCCATGAGGAGTATTTACGTTTCTAATTTTTTCCTCGAAAAGGACTCCAAATGTTTTTATTGAACTTTGTGCTCGGATAAAGTTAAGGATGCTTAAAAAATTGCGCAAGTCGAATTTTTATTGAAATCTCAAAAAATATTTTCAAAAAATTTGTTTTTCAATTTTTTTTCAAATTTTTTCTTTCTTTATGTTTCCTCTATTTCAGCCTTAAAAAGGCTCAGGTCTCATTTTCATTGAACTTTCTGAGTATCCATAAATTGCAAACCTTAGAAATAATGCGAGTCGTTTGCTGTTGTAACACCAGTAGTTTCGTTATTGGAAAAGTTAACAATGAGATAAGTTATGTTTATTATTGCTATCTTCTGTTTTACCTCAAGATAGAAGAAGATGTAATAGTATGTTGATTTTATCTGAAGTTTTTCCTTCACTATGCTTCTACTTGCGTCACCTATTATCAGATTTTCTTCATTATGCTTTAATTTGAATCACTTATTAGCATTCATTCATTATAAAATTTGTAAATGCTTACTGTTAACTTAATGAAGGAGGGACGCCATTAGTAGGTGATTATACAAAACAGCAAATCTCTGGAGGAAAGTTAACTTTAATACTTTACTTCTCGTCATGTCTCATTTAATTATACCAGTTAGCAACTACTTGCCGAAATTCGTCTCTCTCCCCAAAATCGGACTCGGAACTTGTCGAATCCAAAGCAGATGAGTCAACCCTGTCAAGCGAGAATGGTTTACTCGTGTAATGAGTCGCGTTCGAGAAGGGGGAAAACTAGCTCATATTACAAAATGGGTTCAAGCGAATTGAATGGTAGATTACATGGACCTCCACGTGCGCTCCGTTTCATAAGCTGCAGTATTGTGTGTATTTGTGCGTATGAAGCTGTACATTGAAACGAAAGTCATAAAACCGTCACTTTTTTCAACAAAGCGAATACAAGCAACAATATTTTAAGCTGAATATTTTGGTCTCGTGTCATTACAACTATTTCAACATTCTGTACTATTTTACGCGATCAACATAAATGTGAAGAATAAATTAAAGAGATTATCGCCCACACTGGCAATATTATGTCCCATTTCAACATAAAAACATGCTTTATATTGGCTCCTCACAGCGATGTGGTCAATGACACCGTATCGAAGGGTATCCATGAGTGTCAAAAAATACTAAAATATGTCTAGGGCGTGTCCTGCAAGTAGAGGGGAAGAAACACTCCAAGTCGAATTAGTTACGCTTTTGGGGGATCAGCGTCGGGCAGCGGTCAGACAAGAGGGAGTTTTAGCGTCACGCCTAAAGTAGCGACGTTATGCAAAAACAGTCATGTGGCCTTGACGTCATAACGTCTTACCTTAGGTCTAAGGCACAACATTATTATAGTGCATTCCTATCTCTACGGTCACCTTACAAACGGCGAAATGACCGCCCCGAAACAGGAAAGTTTGCATTTTACAACTCCAATAAACTGATTCTCGAATGTGAGGCAAATCAATTATTCCTTATCAACTCCACAACTCCGCCAAAAATTAACGGAAAACTTTGCAAAGGTGTCAGGTAAGAAATTCGCGATAAAGAAGTTGTTGTCGTGTCTTATTAGTTTGTGTCTTACGCTCATAATAAACGCTGTTATAAAATAGTCTTTACATCGTCAAGAGAATCTGATTCAGAATCCCAGACTGCATACTCATCACGCGGGGCCACAAAATGGAAAATTCCTTGCTTAATGGGGATTTGTTTATTCTTGACTGGCATCGTGGTTTCAATTTCTCCTCTTGCCTAAACTCTTTTACATATTATGCCGCTTCTTTGTTCGACGCTTGAAATGGTTCTTTTGTTATAAGACATAACGCAATGTCGTAACTGCTAAAGCTCCTTCGTTGTTCCTTACACCGGATAACGTCGTTAGTTAGGTGATCAATAGAGTTTAAGAATGTCTCCTTACACCTGGAGCTAAAACTCCCCAATATCGTCCGGCAGTGACCTTACGTACTGCCATACGCGCTCGGAGAACGGCGTAACAGCTGGTCTAAACCGGAGCTCCGGGCGCGGGCGGTATGAAGTAAATTCATGGGAATTTCTTTGGTTAAACATTAATGTTTGCATCTTGACCAGTAAATTTGAGATACTGGTTATTTCGGAAACATAACTGTGTGTAGTCAGTGTAGTGGAGTCATTTCAAGATAATTCAAACATTAACTTGAAGTAAAATAAGCCCTGAAGAGGTCAATTATGTTGAAACCTCCGCGTAACGTGAGAAAGTAAAATAATTGTTAACGGCGAGGAAATTTATTCCGCAGGGTCATTTTTTACTTAATATATTAATACATTGGAAATGACCGATTTCGCCTCCATTTTGCGAATAAATGTGAAATTGCATGAGAATTGCTGTAATAAAAGAAAATTACTTATTTAGTTATTTTCCTCGATCTTCTACCTTATTAATATGGTGGCCTTCTGAGTGTAACGTTTCGTAGTGGCGTTCAACATTACGACCACTCTGTGCACCTAAAATATATTTATTTGTTTAACGTAAAAAAACAGTTAAAAACTTTGCGTGATGTAGAATGGGGAGAAGGGCAATTTGTTCACGGTTTCTTGAGCTGTTTTAGATCTTGCTGCCCAGTGTCTTCTTTCACGCCGTCCCTTATTGTAGATTGCAAAACCCTATTGTAGATTGCAAAAAGTGTGAGGCTAGGCAACAAAATTTACGCTGCCCAGATCCCCGTGCGTGCCTTTGCGTGCATTCCATTAGACTAGTACTAGGTTGCAGTTTGGGATGGTGAATGTTATGGTGTTGCACGAGGCTCACTGTGCTAGAAAGAATTATACTGAATTCTCATAAAGGCTACTATGTTTAGGAGCAATACATTTTAAGTGCAAGTAGCCGTATAAGAGTAATTCAAATACCGAGGGACAATTGGATTGAAAGAAAATAGAACTTAACAAACGGGTTTCGCTCGTGTAGAGATGAGAATTAAATCTCAGTTGAAGTAGCGGCAGGACGAATAGTTAAGAGCGGCGTAGATTTCCATGTCGTTTCCCTGCGAGAGAGAAGCTTATCGGTAGCGTGCGGTGGGCCGAGGCGGAGCGGCCGGCTAGCAAAGACGCAGGTGGAGTGCTTTCGCCGCGGGTGACGAGGCGCATTCGGGGCTCGATCGGGCGGCGCGGAGAGGAGCGGAGCGGGCTTCGGCGGAGGAGGGTGCGCTGCAGGGGCAGCGTGTGCCGCCGCGGGGCCGCGTGCGTCGCCCGCTGGCGAGGCTCAGGGCGGCCAGGGGGCGGGGCGGGCCGGGCGGGGTTGGCGGGCGGGGCGGGCGTGGGTGGCTGGCGGCGGGTGGCCCGGGGGCCACGCGCTTATCGAGCGGCCAGAGGGGCAGCCGCGCCTATATTGTTGGAGACGAAAGTAAACACGCGGGACGCTCAAGGTATTAAAGAGGGAACGACCACGTGGCGCGCGGTCACTCCCGCCCTCGGCCTCGCCCCGGTGCCGTGTCCAAATATTGGCCGTGCACACGGCGCCAGGAGATGCTGAGGGCGGCTGGCGGGCGGGAGGGGGGTGGCCGGCGAGGGCTGGCGGGCGGGCGGGAAGGGAGCGAGGTCGGCGAGGGCGGCGGGGTTTGCGGGGAGATGGCGCCGCCTGCGAGGGCGCCTGCGGCTGTTCTGAGGCGGAGGGGACCCAGCAGGGTAGGGCAGGGCAGCAGGGCAGGGCAAGGCAGGGCCAGGCAGGGCCGAAGGATGCGGAGGGGTGGGGTTTGGCGGGGAGCGGTTCGCTGCTTCCGAGTTGCAACCGCGCGAGTGGACGCGCCAGTAATATAGCCGCCGTTAGCCAAGCAGCCCAAGGCGTCGCAGAACCTTAGAAGTTTGAGGGATGGTGCCGGAAGCCCCTGAAGAAATATTTTCTTTAAGAGGGACATTTTTGCTGGCGTGTTTCAAATTTTGGCGTTCGTGTAAACAGTAAGTGACGTAAAGAAAGTAAATACGCTCTTTGTTGAAACAACAGTTAGAAAGTGCAAAGTTCCATAGAAAGTAATTAGAAATGCTCTCATACCTTGTTTCAAACTCTATTAAATGCATTGTTTTAATGAACACGTTATTAAAATGAATTATTTATTCATTCACTTCTAATTTAATGATTACTTGCATTTTTCTTAAGAGCTAGAGTTTTTCTTCGCTGTATATTTTGTACTAGCAAGAAATAAATATTCAGATAAATATGTGCACCTTACACATAAATGCTTTCATGTAAATAAATGCATCATCCATTTCAGCAAACTTTTGGAAGGTAAAGAAATCATCTACAATAATTTGCTGTATTTTTTACATGTTCCTACATATCTAATAAGGCTTCGTGAACTAATCAACAATTTTAAAATTTTGGAGAAGTTTCAAAAGTCGTACAATTATTCCCGCCTTTCTTTAATGAAAATAAAGATTTAAATGCAACACTTTGGAATCTGTAACAATTGAAGTTTATTATAAATAATTTATTTTAATATTTAAACCAATTAAAATTTAGAAAATTTTTCTAATTATTTCTGTAACTGAAAGAAAACAATCCTGAACATTAAAAAAATGAACCCACATTCATCTGTATTGTCTCCACCACCTTTGTTAGGTCATGGTGCTAGTTCCTTGAAATTGAAGTACTTTTCGGGCACGAACGCTGCCAGTTTATTAACATAATCTTTTTTGAAGTAAAACTTCTGTCCTCGTGGTAAAGTAAATCGACACATCGAGTCACAGGAGTGTAAAAGAAAGTAAAGGCTTATTGTCCTGGTTTAAACGTGTTGGAGAGAGAACGTTTATTACCTTTTTAATTTGTCTTTCGTATATATATGCAATAATAAAACACGCCACTCGATGCGTCCATAGTAGCCAAAAAATAAATCAGTTTATATTTAATTCATAAATTGAGCCTTTCAATATTGAAATAGAAAATAATTTTACCCAAGTGCGGGAGGATTGATTTATTTTACATCACATTGTATGGTAATGTAATTATAATTTCGTGAATATTTCCTATAGATAAATCAGGAAATAGATGAAAGAATGATGTTGATGTATCATTGAGATATCAAGAGATCAATACAAAAGGGAACCGCGATCTTTGTAGTTGACACTTCGAACAGGGCGGCTTCAACGGAACCTAAACATTTTTTTAAACAATTTGGTAAAGGAAATACGAATATGTTCGACCGAAAAAAATGACAAGTACTCTAATTGAAACACATTCGTGTTTTCTTCTGGCGTGTTGGTCCACAATGAGAAACATTTAAAACTGGGGATTTACGGGTATAAAGTTTCGTTAGGTTAAAAAGGTTCCAGAGATCAGAGAAATTATCATATCTTCCTACGACAAATGCTAGCACAAGTTCTCTATCGCATCTAGAATGAGATTAAAGTTTGGTTAGAAAAGAATTTACAACTTGAAAAATTGATATGGGTTTTCAAATATATCTTGGAACCAATTACAATGATGTTGTCACCAGTACTGAAAGAAATTCTCCATGCAATATTGATGTAGACACTACGGATGTACTGCAACGTATTCTCCCTTCGTGTATCCTCTCTCCGGTTACTCTTACTATATTTAATCACGCCCACAGGTTGGGCGTCCAATGCAACGGGGTGCTGTATTCTCTACTCGTCACGTGCACTATCTTTGCCCTGCCTAGCTCTAACTTGCAATTGGGTGCTACAATACCTTCGCTTATCGGTTGCCCGTACCTCTGCTAGCTCGAATCATTATTCATATCCTACCTGGTCGTAGTCCGCGCGCTCACTCCATACGGAGTTGAGGTAAGGGTCCGCTTCGTTCGTGCCTGGGTCAAATTTTATACAACTATTGAATAAAACCACATGGATTCAAGGCAATCATGAGCCATGTGAGATGCTCATACGTTTAATTTCGGATTTCCTTTGCTTATATCCTATCCATAAACACAATCTGCCTCTCCGGCTTGCGAAACATGACAACACAAATACATAAACATACAGGAAAAGAAAATACAACCATACACACTGAAAATATAATACAAAAATCTCATGCATACATCAGAATGCGCATTCTGTCGTGACCCTTTTTTTTATAATCCTATCCTTAACCTAATATCAGGACTTGGTCTTCGACAGAATTTTTCTTTAGCCTTGCGCGTGAACAAACAACAACAACAAAAAACAGTAATTGCACAATTCGTGCCACTTCCCTTTTCGCAGTGATGTCACTTCCTGTCAGCGCCCGTCGTTGCTAGTTGTAACGTGCATTTTTCATGCACGCAGTCCCGCTCAGCTGCCATCAGATCCCAGATGCACTCGTCCATTTAAAAATTACCAGTTGTTGAAATACCTTACTGGAATGATGGAACATTACGTACGCACCTTTCTCACTCTTTGCCCATTCCATGTGGAGTTCCTCAAGGATCGATTTTAGGCCCTATTCTGTTTCTACTTTACGTAAACGATATGCCCTCGGCGATTCGAAACGGAAGAACGGTTCTCTTTGCGGATGATACGAACATCCTTTGCAATAAAGAAACCGTAAATAGTACAATATCAGATGTTTCAAATTGGTTCCGAAATAACAAATTAATAGTAAACGAAAAGAAAACGGTTTTAATGCGGTTTTCCATTTCAAATAAACAATTCTGTGCTCCATTGAAAATGAACAGTGTACCATTGACTCATGTTAATGCAACAAAATTTTTAGGTCTCACAATTCAGTCAAACCTTAAATGGAACGTCCATTTAAATGAATTGAACACAAAATTAAGTTCATTATGCTACGCGTTCAAAATTCTTGCAAATTCAGTCAGCCTTCATACTGCTCGTTGTGTATACTTCGCGAATGTTCATTCCCGCCTGAGATATGGCATAATATTCTGGGGAAATACATCTTATAGCTCCCAGACTTTTAGATTACAAAAAACGAATTGTACGAATAATAACCAAATCCCACCCACGTGATTCATGTAAGCCTCTCTTCATTAATCTAGGAATTCTACCATTACCGTGTCTTTTTATTTACGAATCAGTGGTTTTTGTAAAAAATGACTTGTAGAGGCGGGAATATATTTTCAGAAAATGCGAAGCCTATTACTATAACACTCGACGTAGAAATCATATTCATCAGGTGACAGTATCAACAGCTCATTACAAAAATTCACATAATACATGTACATTTATTTTAACACTTTGCCAGATGACGTCAAACGATTAAATTCAATAGAAAAGTTTAAATCACAAGTGAAATCGTTTCTGCTGCATAACTGTTCTATACAATTAAGAGACTATACACAGGCATCACAAGAAAAGTAACATTAATTTTAACAATGATACATAATGCATTAATTACCATTTGGACTGTATAAATGAGTATAAACAACCTGTAACAACTATTGTACTACAGCTTCCGGGTCAATGACCCTCATCTCGATCAGGTTTTTCGTCCAGTTTCCCTGATCCATTGAGCAAATGCTGAGATGGCCCTTGTTTTGCTTCTGGACATAAATGTAACTTCATTTTCTGTGCACGTCTAGAATTCAGTGGGAAATACAATTATTCAAATTATCGTTTTCATGTTGTCGCGGCAGGAAGTAATAAGAGCCAAAATTTATTGCTTATTTATCCTTGAAAATAGATTTTATTACATGGGAGTTTTTTTGTTTTTTTTTCTCCCTTTTAAAATTCAAAATTTATTGCTTATTTATCCTTGAAAATCAATTTTATTACATGGGAGTTTTTTGTTTTTTTTCTCCCTTTTAAAATTCAAAATTTATTATTTATCCTTGAAATCGATTTTATTACATGAGTTTGTTTTTCCCTTTCAAAAACTCAAACTTAAGTAGTATATGATTTAGTGTAGGGATCACAAGTTTGAAAATGTGCACACAATTCACTTTTCCCCATAGCCCGTCATACGCAGTTTTAACTGTTTTTGACGTAAATAAATAAATAAATAAATAAATAAACCAAATGTATTTCCGTTTATTGTTCCTTGCATTAATCGCGTCTTCCCTAAACGTTACTTCTATTTTCTTTCGCGACGCATTTAGATTTTGCGACGCCCTGTTTCCTGCGCCTAACTTGCGTGAATACTGTCCATGCGGATTTTCTCGTGAATTTCTAAATAAATTAAATTGAATTTTAGCTCGACCTAATCTGAACAACTGATGTTATACGACCGAAAATAACTCAAGAACTTCTGCACAACACTTCCGCGAAATTCCTCCAAAAATTTAACATAGCATCCAAACGCGTGCGATCCTCATCAAACCCGAACTCTTTCTGTCTGTAACACATTTTACATTGTTGGTCCACACAATCCAAGTGACTGTCTTTTTATCAAACACATGCCCATCACCATAAGAAATGTTCGAAAACGTTTACATTTTCACTGTTTTCGGGCATCTTGCGTCTTACTATCTGTTTCATAATTTTACTAGCTTTCATTTTGTAATCGTCACATTACCGAATTCCCCTTTCCTGTTTTCCTTTTTCCAAAAACCTTTATTTTTCGTCTTCTCAACTCGTAATGACGTCACTTACATTTTCAGTCGCTCCTTCAATTCTTTCTTAATCCGCTATGCTATGAAACTGAATAATAATTTATTCCGAGCCCTACATAAATTCCCCCGCGCCGTGACTAATTTTGCCCTGATCTAAATATTTTTCTCTATAATTTATGAAAGTTTGACCAACATCCACCCAGGCATTCACCGGATATTCAATAAAACTCGTCTTGTTGTATACTTCCAGAAGTACAACAATGGTTACCATGTCTTCAATCTTCGCCGTGTTATACATGCAATTTACACAATTTATGATATTTACGGAACCCGTGGCTCGAATAACGTGATTCTTGGTTTAAAATGTTCCTAAATTTGGGTTCTATTCACTGTTTGTAATGCCTATTTCCGCCCCTTTTGTTTTCTATCACTTTCCTAATAATTATTATTTCGCGGCGCTGTTGTCTATTGTTTATTTCATTATTAGTTCCTCTTTGCTTACATAAAAGATCCGTGTTCCATGCATTCTTGCGGGCTAGTCTCACAAATCATTACATCTGCTTACATAAAAGTTCCGTGTTCCATGCATTCTTGCGGGCTAGTCCCACAAATCGTTACAGTACAGTATTATTTGAACTGTTGAAAATTATTTATTTAATTAGAATATAAATTAAACATGTTAAAATGTTTGAAATTATGTTTCAACAGTTTCAAAAGCACATACTCTTTGGTACAAATTGGTACAAATTGGTAGCCTTTATCACGCACTTTGTATTCATTTCATTCATTCATTTCCATTATAATAGAAATTATGACATAATGCATTTAAATACCAACCAGTAATTATGTTTTTCTTGCATTTATAAATGTACAATATTTATATTTCTAGAACATTTACATATTGAGAAAACTGAATATTTTAAATGAGATGCAAATGAGACCTGCTTTATCTATGATGCCACAAATTCTGCGAACTTCCCTTCTGAAAACGATAAATTGCTTATTTGGGTTCAACGCTTTTCTGGCTGTGCAAACAATCTCGTTAACTCCGAGTGACGTTCTGCGATAACGATGTCGACATAAAATGTAATGCGCATTCTGGACTTCCAGATTAAAATGTCTGTTTAGTTCAGTTTTAACATTAATAATTTTGTGCAAGTTTTATTTGCTTTTTAGACAGTGTATTTTTCAATTCTCAGGTAAAGTAGTTACGACTGATATTCAAACATTTTTACGTAGCAAAAAACAATTGTTATTATACAATTCACGCTAATTACTATAAATATAACATCTTAGTGAAGTACTTGTAAAATATTGACAAATAATATCGTTCCTCAGAACTGATTCACGTGAACAGAGCTACCCAAGTTTCAGGTAAACTATGATTTGACCTGCTCTTGGGAGTATTTATTCTTTTGATTTACATATTATTTCCGTATTGCAAATTGCATACTACCGTTGATATAAATTGTTTATCTTAATAACGATTCCTATCCTGATCGCAATTTTTTCGTCATTACTTAAGATGGACAAAATTCTTGTCAGAATAATTTTATTCTCGAAGCACTTGCAAAACATGATGGCGCTCTAAAGGACATCTATAACAACTTAAGTTGCGATTGTCACATTTGTGTGTGACTATTTAATTGAGATTTTGGAAAAATGTATGAATTTTTCGAAGTCAATGATAAGAATTGATTGTAAATGACAATAAAAACTGGTAATATGTTGTCTGTCAATTAAATGACTATTTTAAGAAGCTTCCATCAGTAATAACGTGTCAAGTTTGAAGTTCAGTCGGTGTTACATACGATTTTTTACAAGAAATGTCTTATTAAATTATTTCCTAATAGTAAAAGCAAACTTTTTGACTTTATCCTCTACTATGTACTTACATATACTTGATTTTTTCTTGCGAGGTATCTGAGGATAGTATCTCCAAAATGGAATATGGCACGGCTTTTCGCATTTTTCTCAGTCGTGCCGCTAGAGGCGCTTGATCTACAGCACTGTCGGTCGCGATAATGCGACACCTTGCGACGGAACCGAGAAAGACGCAAAAAGTTGTACCATCTTGGAGATACTACCCACAGATGCCACGTTAGGAAAAAACAGGTATGAAAAAGAGAAAACATTGAAATGCTACAGTGGAAAGTGGCGATTTTTCGTCTCACTGAACTTGTATTCAGGGACCATTATATCGAAAAAGTGTATAAATCATATTCCTATAATTAATGTATAGTATAATGTATATAATTAATGTAAATTACTCACTCCATCACGTTGTGTAGTCAAAATTAACGTTTTGTGAAAAATTGGTTTACTGCCCCATGTCAGTCTGTTCGTCTATCTGTTCATGTGTGCCCGTCTCTGGTCAACACTAGCGCCTAAACGATTTTTTACAAAATATAAGAAATTTTGATGATTACATTATTAATTCAAATGTTCAAAATATTGAAATATATGATTGAATTGTACAAAAGGTACAAATTTATATCATTTTTCTCCAAAATTTAAATTACCCGTACGAACTGAACGAATTTAAGGCCTTGACAATTTGAAAGGTTTTTTTTATTTTTGGAGCACTTTATAGGAAACCTTAACGTCTTCAGAATTTTCTCGAAAATGGCTGGAAATTTTTGGATTATTTTCTTTTCGAATAGAGGAAAGGACGCTTCAGAAATGGCGCAAGTTTAATTTTCTTTGAAATCTTTGAATTTTCGAATATTGCAAATTTTTTTTCGGCTTCTTCCTACAGTTACAATATTGATCGTAGATTTTCCCTTGATGAAAGCTATTCTTCAAAGTTAGATTTATAATAATAAATTCATGTACTACATTTTTCCCAAATATGAAGAATTTTTGCGTAATTCTGCGTAATATATGGGCAATTTTAGAGAAAAGTATTTTGTCAAAAACGGCTCCAATTTATTTTCGAATAGAGAAAAAAATACCCCTATAAATTGGTGCAGGTCTCATTTTTGTTGAACTCACTTTATTTTCGACAATTGAAAAACATTGCAAAACTACAATATTGCTGATGAATATGTTTTTTCTTAATGGAATGTGTTTTACAAAATTAGATCTTTAAATTAGATCATGTACAATTTTTTGAAAATATGAGTAGTTTTCGCGCAGTTTTTGGTTTTTAATTTTTTGCTGAAAGCAATTTCATTTTCAATGAAGCATTTTCATAAGAAAGAGCTCTACTATATTCTTTGATTTTTTCTGGAATAAAGCAACGTACGCTTGTGAAAACGGTGCAGGTGCACCTTTTGTTTAATTCTCTGAATTTTCGAATATTGCAAAATTTACAAATAATGCGAGAAATTTGGTGCTGTTGTACCGCCATGAGTTAACTATTACTAACCTTCATATATTTGTGTTAGAAATCAAGTGAAAAAATCAAATCATCGGTATAAAGTTTTTATAAAAAATAAGAGTATAATTTTTCCTCATTACAAATTTATATAAGCTTTATATATTTTGAAATTCGTCAATTAAAAAGATTCTATGGCTTTTATCCACCCGACAACCATTGCCCCGTTGGGAGAGACATTTGGACGGAGAATTCCCCCGCAAGCTGATATGTAGGTCAGCCCCGGATCTCACTAAACAGAGGAGGAAACAATAACCACCACAACGGGATAACACATTCACTACATTAACAGGATTAATGATCGTAGCAGTTGACATCCCCGGAAATATCCATTAATCCATTAATCTATCAATGAACTATCCAAGAGTATGAATAGCTCACTTAGGTCGTTATTTACCACAATTTTTAACGTCATCAGGTCTTAAAATTAGAAAGTCTTAGTAGTTTTAAATATTTTCATGTAGGAAATTATATTTTATGTAAAAAATTGTAAAGCATTTTACACATAGGTTTCTGACAATTTTCTTACATATACATTATGAACTAAAAGCCAATCAGAAAGTCTATTAACACGACAGTGATTGTGACGTACTTGGATTTTCAGGACTAAATAAATAGGGTCTTCTTTGAAGATTGTTAATGTTTCTGCCGATTGACGTCCTTTATTTCAATTGTTTTAAATCGTATGTTGTGTTCCCAAAATCGACTTTGAAGATCTCTAGCTACAATAAACTCCATTAATCTAGCGTTTTACATCTAATTTCCCCACATATATTTCAACACAAAAGTAACCTTTCCGACTCTGCCAATTGCACGTGGAGATCCTCGAGGATCGATTTTAGATCATATTCTGTTCTTATTATACGTAAACTTTATGCCCTCGACGATTCGAAACGGAAGAAGAGTTCTCTTTGCGGATGATACGAACATTCTTTGCAATAAAGAAACCGTAAATAGTACAATATCAGATGTTTCAAATTGGTTTCGAAAAAACAAATTAATAGTAAATAAAAAGAAAACAGTTTTAATGCAGTTTTCCATTTTAAATAAACAATTCTATGCTTCATTGAAAATGAACGGTGTACCATTGACTGATGTTAAAGCAATAAAATTTTTAGGTCTTTCAATTCAGTCAAACCTTAAATTGAACCTTAAGCTGGGAGTAAGGGCGGTGCAGTTACCAGGGCAACCGCTGTTCCCAGTCGACCCCTAGTTTAAGCTCGTAGTAAGCGTGAAGTAACGCAAGTGCGTGGCAATTCAGAGCCAAGGAGGTTAGAATATATGGAGATGACGTTGTCCTCAGAAAGTGAAGCTTTTTGACGAGAGCACTGCGGTCTGGCCGCGATGTTTTGTTGACCAAAACATCTCAATTAATCCGGCTCGCAAGCTTTGTACGTGCTTACGGCTTTAGCGCCAATGCGAAACTGTTTTGGGTTACTAATTTTTATTCTTAGGAATAAATATTTTGTATTAACATTTAATATTAACGTTTTTCTTCGAAACAAACAGAATAATCAAAATTGGAACATTTTTCTCAAACATGATATATTTCTGAGTGCATTTTACCTGTCTTTACATGTAGGCCGATTATTTAGAATATGCTGCCAATTGAGAGTTGACTAATGCACTCACAATTTACCTTTATTCCATTAGATACATTCAAAATATCTTTTCGATTTTCTTCCTTCTTTTTTGAAGCTATTGTAATTTCTCAGTGACATTAAATTAAAGGTACAATTCCATTTTAACAATAATTGGCTTCAAGCTCATAAGGAAAATTCAGTTAAGCTTCATACAACAAATAAAGCAAATTTCTAATTTTTTAAATTTGCCCTGCCCCTTCTTGGGAGGGCAATTTTCTGTCTATTAATTCAAACTAAGTATATTTGCAACACGTTCCTTAACGAAATATCAATTTATGAGTAGAGAGTAGAGAGTAGTTACTTCTGGAGTAAAAATGTTTCTCCTGGCTTACGCCGGACCTTTATTAGTAAGGTGGTTAGAGACTATACTGAGCATCACCTGGAAAGTAACATAATTTTAACAGTGATATTGAATGTATTTATTTACTATTTGGACTGTATAATTCTAAACAATATGTAACAAGTGTTGTATCGCAGCTTCTGGGTCAATGACCCCCATCTCGATCAGGTTTTTCGTCCAGTTTCCCTGATCGTTGAGCAAATGCTGAGCTGACCCCTTGTTTTGCTTCTGGACATAAATGTAACTTCATTATCTGTGCACGACTTCTAGAATTCTGTGGGAAATATAGTTATTCAAATTATCGTTTCCATGTTGTCGCAGCAGGAAGTATTATTCCTTGACGAAGGACATAATGGATAAAAGCCCAAATTTTATTGCTGATTTATTCTTGGAAATATATTTTATTACACCGGAGAGTTTTTTAATTAACACAAAATTCAAGTAGTGTATGATTTAGTGTAGGGATCACAGAATTTTGAAAACGTGCACAGAATTTACTTGTCCCCATAGCACGTCATCCACAGTTTTAACTGTTTTTTGAAATTAAATAAATAAATAAATAACATTCACAAATTCAATTTCGTAGGATCTTTATGTTTTAAAAGTTAATATTTCTTTCGAGGTCCTAGATTATACAAATGTTATTTTTGATTTACAAAACGAAAAGCAATATTCATATTTTGGAATGAGGCTATGTTCTAAGATAAGACTCTGATATTTAGCCATAATTATATTTAAGACAATTTCAAAGTAACAATTTTCGCATTGGGAACAATTTTCTAGAAAGGCAAAACAATCACACCTTCTACCACCCCAATAACTAATGCATTTACCATCCTAAATCCACCGTAGACCATCCACCAAATTGTTTGCGACCATGGTCTTTTGTTCGCGGCGCGTGTTCTTTTTCCGTTTCCACAATTTTTACCAGGCGAGCTTCCTTGGCCTATTTAAACGGGTTGATAGAACCTTCCGGAGTTGGCGAACGTGCGCTAGGCGAGCTCGGGGGCGTCATAAGGGCAGTGGGACTCTCGGGAGTCGTGCAGTTGGCTGCGCTATCCGCTCATTCAACAAGGTGACGACGATCACCGCGCTCCGCCGCATGCGCCCGAGGTGGCCTGGGCAAACGGCAGTCGCGTTTCGTGCTGCTCCTGGGCCGTCAGCGCCGCCACGAAGGCGAAAGTCATGGCCAGCGAAAGTCTTCATCGCCGGAGATCCATAGGAAGAAGAGGAGAAGGAATTGAAGGAGTAGAGTTGCAGAGTACAGGAAATGGGAGTGATAGTGCATGTGATCGAAAGAATAAGGCACTGAGTGGGAAGGTAGGGAAAGTCGAAGTCTGAGGAGATTCGAAGGAACCGTGCTGGTGGAGGTTGCTTTAAAGTGGATGGTGCTCGACCTGATGGAGTGTTGAAGGTAGTAATATCGGTGGGGAAGTTGGTGTTTGTGACAAGAAAACGTGAAGATGGAAATGCCTGCTTATCTGGTAAGATGTAAATGTTAGAACCGACAAGTACGCTGTAGCAGGAGGTAACTTTGTGATGCTGCACCTACAGTTGTAAGATTGGAGAAACAGAGTTGAATTTAAAGGCTGGGTATGGTCAAAGTGGAGTGGTGAGCAGAGATATGGTAAGGACGCAGCAGAAAATTTAGTATCAGCGTCGGTGGGGCGTGGTGGCAACTGTATTAGTCTGGCGGAGACGACGCAAGAAGGGATACGGCAAAGTTGTCGGCCGTCGTGTGGTCGGCGAGCGCACCGCTGACCGACTGCTTGGGCGGTAGAGGCGACGGCGGCATCTGTGGAATGAGAGCGACGGCAGGGGAGAGCCAAGGCATGCGCGATCTCCGGGATTGACACGGCGGCAGTGAGCTCCCGCGGGGCCGCTCCCAGTCCCGCCGCAGCAACTCCGGCGATGACCAAACTCCTCGCCCCGGTCCTGCGGTGTCCGAGCATGCTGCGTTCCTCCCCTTCCCACACTTCCCGCCACTCCTCACCCCGCGCCACACCAACCCCCCCCCCGTCCTGCGTCACCCGCCGCCTCTCGCTGCGTTACGGCTCCCGAAGACACAGTTGCGCGAGGTGCTCGCCCGCAATGAATATTTCATCGGCGCTGATGACGCCGCCACGGCGTGACCTACTTCCCAAATTCACGCATGAAATTTGAAGCGCCGCGTCGCGGCCGGAGGCAGCATCCATCTCGAGCGGCGTGTCTGCGCCTGAAGGCCGCGCGGGCTGCGTCGCTGGGCACATCGCCGCCAGCCCAGCGGCCCCGCCTCGCCCACGACCAGCGCCTGGACCCACCTGCTCGCTCAGGGCACGCCCCGCTCCGCTCCGCTCCGCTCCGCTCCGCTCCGCTCCGCCTCACCGCCGCTCGCTCCTATCCCACCCTCTCCCACCCGCGACGTCCCACCTCGGCGTCCGCGGAAGCCAGCTGCGGAAGCGGCAGCGGCGGCGATGGTGGGTACGGCGGAGGCGGCGGCGGAGCGGCGGCGGAGGCGGCGGCGGAGGCGGCGGCGGAGGCGGCGGCGGAGGCGGCGGCGGCGGCGGCGGCGGAGGCGGCGGCGGAGGCGGCGGCGGAGGCGGCGGCGGAGGCGGCGGTGGAGGCGTTGGCGGTAGCGGAGGCGGAGGCGGTGGAGGCGGTGGCGGCGGCGGCGGCGGCGGCGGCGGAGGCGGCGGCGGAGGTGGAGACGGTGAGGCGGCGGAGGCGGCGGAGCGGAGGCGGCGGAGGCGGTGGAGGCGGCGGAGGCGGCGGAGGCGGCGGAGGCGGCGGAGGCGGCGGAGGCGGCGGAGGCGGCGGAGGCGGCGGCGGCGGAGGCGGCGGCGGGAGGCGGCGGAGGCGGCGGAGGCGGCGGTGGTGGAGGCGGCGCGATGGAGGCGGCGGCGGTGGAGGCGGCGGCGGTGGAGGCGGCGGTGGTGGAGGCGGCAGGCGGCGGCGGTGGAGCGGTGGGAGGCGGCGGCGACTGCGGCGGAGGCGGAGGCGGTAGCGGAGACGGTGGCGGAGGTGGCGGCGGTGGAGGCGGCGGTGGCGGAGGCGGCGGCGGCGGCGGAGGCGGTGGTGGAGACGGTGGCGGTGAAGGCGGCAGCGGTGGCGGTGGAGACGGCGGCTGCGGCGGCGGCGGAGCTGGTGGTGGCGGTGGACGCGCGATGAGACGGACCCTGCACACTGTGTTGGAACTGCGCTAAATGATGAATGGGAAGCCAGTCAAGCAGTGGGTTTGAGGAAATTAGCCAGAAACAAAGGCGAGGTTTCCGCGCCCGCCCGCGCACGCGCTCGCCAAGCGGCGCCGTGCGCTGCGGACAGCTGTCCGGGCTGCGCTGGCCCCGCTGGTCCTCTGCCCCCCCCCCCCCCGGCCTCACTCGACCAAGCAGGTCTCTCGGCCAGCCAGCCAGGCGGTTTCTACTCGGGGCAACCGCGAGACAATTATTCTAGGATTGCAAATGAGCAGTTGCTTTTAAACGTTACGTATGGACTTTGCGGGTTCAACCAATCTGCAAGTTCTTTTCTCACGTTTTTCTACTGATTTGAGTTTTTTCGCATCACGATGAACGGATTTTTCATTGAAAGAAATGTCATTATTCTGAGACTATTTCTATCGTTATCAGTAATCTGGTATTGCTGCTTAAGTGGAAAAGTTACCTCTTCGTATCCCAAATCCATGTTCTCAGTTGCAGCATCTTACGTTAATAGTATATAAAACAATTATGATTAGCAAACATAATTCCGCAATTTGAATTACTTTTTGAGTCGCTGTGGACAATATTCCTGTAAATTATATTATTGAATGCTTTCACTCCAGGCCTGTTGGCACTGACGTTTCCATACTGATCATTTCACATTTCACGCTCATACAAAAAAGAGAACAATAGGTGATAATTGGGCTCAGTTCTTGAAATTTACCGTACCCACACATCCGCATCGTCTGTCTTTTGCACGCGCGTTTTATATTAATTACCGAGTGAATGGAGCTACCTATGGTCTTTCATCATACACACTCCACGCCAGCCGCGCGATCCTCTTGTTCTTGCTCGCCAGCACCAGGTCCTGGAGCCCATCGTCGCATTGAAATAACCAGGCCTCTTCTGAATCTAATTTTCTCCACGTCCAGCTTCTAAATTATATTCCGAGAACTACCGTTGAGTACTCGGAACAATCTGAACACTTTCGGTTTGCACTGGTTTCGATTAAACTCGCCCTGTTAAACTCGGATCCCTTTTGACCACACTCGACCCGACCGGTCATCCGAAGAGGCACTCCACAGGCGCCCTTCATGAAAATCGCTCCGTTCCTTCGCCTTCCCTACTTCGTTCTCCGCACGGTTTACCGGGACCGGTGGCTCAGTGCATTAACTGAAGCCACTGCAGTGACTCGGACCGAAAGGTCGTAGGTTCGAGTCCCGACTGTGGTAGGATTTTCGACACTAGCTGGTGAGCTAGGTCTAATTCAGTCGCTGTGTGGAGGAGAATTCCAGCGCCTGCTTTGATCAGTAGGTTTCCGTGGTTCCTCTGATCAACACCAAGCGAATGCAAGAGTAGTACCCTAAGAAACGGGCCACGGACCGCGCGCGATCTTTCCTTCCTTTTCCTATCTTCACACATTACACACACTTACACTAACATGCACTGACCACATATGACAGGAGACCGGTCGGGGACTTAGAATTTGTCCCGGCTGGGGTGGTACCCCGCTGGTGGGAGATACCTGGTTGGAGAAAACCCCGCTAGTCGACGGTAGGTTGGCGCGGGATCGCACCATCTAGCGGGGGAAGATCACCGCCACCTCCAGATGAAAAAAACATGCACTTCACTTACGGGACTAATGACCTCTGTTGTTGACGCGCCCGGAATCAGTAATCAATCAATCAATCTTTATCTCAATGAATCAATCTTCACCACCCCTCCTCCCTCAGTGACCATTCCCCGCAGTGCTACTTTCGAGATTTCTTCCATGTCCGCTGTCATTGGCGAGTTTTCATCGTTTTCTCCGTTCTACTGATAGGATGTGAAAGCTCAGCGACAATATCTTTGCGTCTGCAATATCATTGACCGGGCGGTCCTAGTGTTCGAGTCTTGATGGGAGAATTCCGCGAAGAGGAGACGAGGATTCTAGCGGCCGGCTAACCTGATCTGTAGTTTTCCGTGGTCTCTCCGATCACTACCACGTGAATGCAGGAGCAGTAGACCTCGTGCAATCTTTCATTTTTCATCTTTGTCCTCTCTTCTCTCCTTAGATTCACACTTTTTCGTGCCTTATACCACTGTGACTGTCGGGAGACCAGTCTCGAGCATAGAGCTTTTCCCGGGTGGAGTGGTGTCCGGCTGGTGAAGATACTTGGAGGGAGAAATCTTGGCATGCCGACGTATAGGTCGGCGCCGAACACCATGCGAATGCCGGAGCAGTACCGTAACAAACGGGCCACGGACCTTTCTCTTACTTGTCCTATCCTCATCCCTTACACACACTTACACTTACATGCACTACACTACCACACATGCCGGGAGACCGGTTGGGAGCTTAGAGCTTGTCCCAGCTGGGGCGGTGCCCCGCTGGTGGCAAATACCCGGTTGGGGAAAAATCCCGCTATCCGATGGTTGATCGGCGCCGGATCTCGCCATCCATCGGGGGAAGATTACCACCCCCTCCGAGGAAAAAACATGCACTACAGTTACAGGGCTAATGATCTTAGCAGTAGACGTGCCCGAAATCACTAACAATCAATCAAGTAATCAATCGACACCGGATCTCACCAACCACCGGGTAGAAACCCAGGAGATATAATATGCTTACTAAACTATACTTACTAAACTAATGACCTTAGACGTGGATGCGCTTGAAATCAATACTTACTCGGTCCCTCCGTTCTACCGCTCTCCTTTACGCTGGCGCCGCCGTCTGCGCTCTCAGCGCCGCCCTTGGGGCACCCCCCGTCTTCCCGCGGCCGCCCCCTGGCCAGCGCGCGCTTGCCGATCGGCCGCGAGCCGCCTGTGCGCGCCGTTGTCCGCGGCCGGAATTATTATCCCCCGAGCTGCGATGTGTAAATGAAGTTCATTAACTCCCTCTGCACCCAATATGATGACGAAGAAAGGCTGCCAATGAATGGCGCGGCGCATGTTGTGAGAGCTGAATGCTGATAGCGGCCCGATCCAGCGGCCGCCGCCACCGCCGCCCGCCCGCCCAGGTAAAGCCCCCTCTAATTACGATAAGCCAAGAGAATGAGCCGCTGTTGAACGCCGCACAATGTTGCCACCCCTCCCTCGCGATGTAATCAGAAAAATTCGCATTTCCCCGCGCCATGTAATTGATTGAAACAATAATGACGGGTTTCCATTCAATTAAATGATGCCCGAAGCATCGGGGGTCTTTCCGGCGAGCACAAAGCGCGGCTAAATAACAAACTGCCCCGGGAAACACAGCCGGCGCGCGCTCATGCTCGCGCCCGCGCCCCCGCGCCCACGCCCCTCCCCCCGACGCCGCGCTGTCTTGCGCGGGACGAGTGGCGCCAGACGCGCTGACCCACTCGGGGGCGGCCGTGTGGCCCCATTCCGGCTCCCCCGCCCCCACGTACCCTTCTGACGGGAGTCGCACCCCTGCCCTTCACGCTTGTGGGTTACGACGATCAACTAGAAGTAAACATCTTCGCAGACAAATTGGTTTTGGTTGAGAGAGTGGTGACAGTGGAATCAAAAAATTATGAGAAAGGAGATTTTTTATACCTTAACTCTAGGAAGGATACATATATTCCACACCGGTAGACGTGGGGTAATCTGTTAACCCAAATTATAGAAACAAATAACAGAAAAGAAGGTTACTGAATATTTATTTAAAGTAAACAGCAATTTTGTTTCACTTTTAATGAGTTGATATTGCACGAAAAACGTACGTTTAATTCATGTTCTGAGAAGTTAGCTTTGTTGCATTTGAAGCATGCATTTTTGCATGTAATTGCATGCATGCATAGCATTTTCGCATTTTTGTATGTTCTCTGGACTTAGTCACAGACTTTATTTCAATAATTTAATTATTTTTGCTTTGCTTGTACGCTAGTTTATATACTTTTATACGTACTTTCATCAAAGTGTATTGTAAAGAGTATCAAGACAGTTTTCATGGTTGAATGCAAAATTAGAGATTTGTGGGTGTTTGTGTGTGTGGGAGGAGAGGAGACGTACTTATATAGCTACATACATACCCCAATACAGGGATATTTCGTTACTCCAACTTACCTCTAATTCCCTTTACGAGAGCGCCAGACAAACTACAAAACATGCGACAGACGAACCCTAACCTCAAAGGTGAATGCACAATTTCACCGTCGAGAACTTTCATTCGCGAAAACTCCAAACGAAAAACGAAATACGTGAGGTATTATATTACCCCTGTATCCATTTGAAGGTTAACCTATTTCGATAGTTATAACTTAAACTCCCTATGAAAAATTGTTTAAGAGATGGAACATGGTTTATTATACGTTAATAATGACCTATTTTAGCTTTATTTTTAATGTACTAAATATATTCACCTGTTACTGTTACATACGCACAGTGAGTCGGTAATCTCTTTTTTCTTTCTCCTAGGATATCTACGAAAATTAGTTTTATATTAAATTTCATTTCAGTCGTACATATTGCAATTCTAACAATATTAATGTTGACATGAAGAGATATATACAGGTCAGTAGAACCAATCAGTGGAACCGAAGTCGTTTTCGACTTTGATCAAGAATACTGTATACCCTTGCTGACTGAAAACAGATTTTTTCGTTTGCTTATGGTAGATTTCATGAACAACTGCAGACTTGCAGCAGTCCAACATTTTCACTTAATAGACACAGAAGTGACTTTTTACCCTGTAAAGATGGTGTTATCCTTGCTGTAATTTTGGTGGTGTCATCCTTGGTAAGATCTTTAACATGTCTGGACATATTCAGCGTAAACGTTTTGTTCAAGACCGTATTCTTGGCCTTACTAAAATGCGTCGTCTCAGGGCAAACGTACTTAGATAGATTTAGTTAAGAACTAAAGTTCTTAATCTCTACCAAATATCTATTTAGGAACTTTTGCCCTGTGACCACGGAAATCATGACAGATTTTGGTATGTCTAAGAAAGGTTATTTGAAGTACAAAAAAGTTATTTGAAAGGACATAGTTTAGTAGTTACCTATTTTTTAAATTATAGAAAAATGTACACAAGTTTCTATCTAAAGAGTTCCGAGGGTACTGATTAAATGAACGTACTTGCCAACAAGAGATGGGAAATACGAGACATTAACCGTCTTCACCCGATAGGCAACTTGCCTGACATCCAGTGTTCTCCTTAGTTGGTCGTGAGGGCTTCTCCAAGAAGATTAACAGTCGCATACCTATGTCATTCCGGAACTTAGAGTACACCAATGAGGAGGGGTCACTGGTATATCCCAGAATAAAAGGCAATATAATTGAATGGAAATTGTATAAATTATATTTAAGAACTAATGTTACATGTATTTGGCAATATATTACACTAAATATTTACACGTTTGTTTACTTAAAACATTTACAGTTTTTGAGGCATGTCAGGGGCATATATATTTTTAAAAGTTTTTGCATCTGCGGTTCTTTGCACTGATACACAAATGGCGACATCGATTTTTTGAAAAACTAGTTCATCATTCACAAAGTTGCTCCGATTGCACATCTGTTCTCTTCATCGACTGATACTAAAATGAGATTTTAACGTGAGTATGAGCAAGCCTGTCGGTAAGAGAACACGGGTGTTTTCACGAAGCGATTACGGATACCGACGATTTCGATTTTTTTGGGTGGGGGTAATATCCAGTAAGCGCTGCAAAATAAATATCAGTAAGAGTTCAAAAAGATTCTGAAAGATAAAACACTAACTCCTTACCTTAACAAAGGTAAAGGAATAAAGCGAACTCGTTAACTCTCCCTAATGGTATGCGTCTGTTAAAGTTAGGAGAGAGCATGATGCCGAGTGCTGTGCAAGCGGACAAACTGCTCAGGAGTTTGTTTGAGATGAAAATCAAAAGGAGATGAATGAGAGCACAGAAAAATCAGTGTAAATATATTTTTGTTATTAATGTATGTTAGGTCGGAATTTTACTTTCTAAATTAACTGGATAGTATATAAAATGTGAAACATCTGTTATTCTATTATTATATACACTAGCCGCTCTTAAATCATACACCGTTATAAACAACGATATTCAGCTTAAATAATATTCTATAATGACGTTATTCAAATCAATTACTGAAATTCATTGCAGAATCAGAAGTAAATTGGAATGAAATATCTTCACATTTGTTTCTTCAGAGAATAACGAAGTGACTGCGAAAACATAGGTCCCTCCAAATCATAGTGTTTGTAAGATGTGGCAGGGGATGCTTGTGCTGTCCATGTTTAACATTTCGTATAAATGACGGTATTCATAAATGCAGTGGAGGTACAAAAAGTAATGTAACGAATACAACTGTTTAAAAAAATTAAAGTCACCCTTAAATCTGATGTGAGGAAAACTGTTGCTGTATTAATAGAGACGGAAAGAGATATACATATTAAATTATTTATGTTGCCAACTTCATGTCGAAACAATATCGTTCGTACACTCTACTCTTTTAGTATCGAAAAGTGAGAGATTACATTAACTGATAAAACAAATTCAATACGTTACTGTGTGAAATGTGACAACAAATAGGCGTCGAGAGAGAATTAGAATGAATGTTGATGTACTACCAGATGAGGGTGGGATAACGTTAAAACATTCTCATCTATCTTCACAAAAACTCCTGAAAAAGTTAATGCCTTACTGTTGCATATTGCTAGTGTTCTTCTAGTATGACATTTGAAGGCTGTTGAAGTCGCGGATAATAGAGACCTCGTGACGATTACAACATCGAAGTGTCAGTAAATATAATCTCATATGATTCTACGGTCTAAAAGATAAGAGTAACTTTTAACTTAGCATCTATTACTCAAGCAACGTGTTCGTAACGAGCGTTGCGTGACAGACAAAGTATCCAGAGTAGTTGTTAAGTGACGCGCTCTCACCAAGACTTCCCTGACCTTCCCCGTACTTCGCTATGGCTGACGCATCGGCGAGTCACGCGGTCGGCTTGGCACTTAGCCATTCGCTGACCTGTTTCTGTCTCATTCCCACGTCAGCTACCGTCACTGTTCACGTACCTTAGGGAATGGGATGACGGATGTGTTTCGAAAAGGCTAGGGAAATGAAACAAATAATAAAACTTTTTGTCCCGGGTCAGAAATGATTATGGCAAACATTTTTATTATTTTAAATTAGTTGCAACTATTAGTTTATGTCTTCTATGAGACAAAATGTGTTCTTCTGAAATAAATCTTTATCAATTCTTGAATAATACAAGAGATGAATTTCTTCGGGCTATGTCTCACTGCTCGGCTCCGTGCGGTGACAGACGATAACGGTTAAACCTCTTAACAATAAACGAGAGCACAAACTTTCTTGCATTATTTCTGACTTTTGCAATTTTAGAAAATTCAGAGTTCAACGAAAATAAGACCTACGCCATTATTTTAAGTGTACCTTGTTCTATACGTTGAAAAAACAAAGATAAAATTTGAAACGGTTTTGAGAAAAGGTTTTTTATAATTTGCATTAGCTTTGAGCCGAAATTACGCGAAAATTACTCGTTTTTATCCAAACAATTGTACATGACCTCGTTCAATAAGATTTTATTTTTTACAATAGATTTTATTTAAGACAAAAGTTTCTATATTTTTATTTGTAGTTTTGCAATTTTTGAAAACACAGAATTTGCCGCAAACGGGACTAGTACTAAACAATTTACCGTTCTTTGATACAAACAAGCAGAAAAATTAAAGAAAATTGGAGCCGTTGTTGAGAAAGTGTTAAAAATCCCTAAATTTCACGCAAAATTACAGAAAAACTACTAATATTGACGAAAAATTGTACATGACGTTATTTAAAGATGTCTTTGAAGAACAGATTTTATAATTATATTCCGTCAAATAGAAATTTGCGAGTGTTCGGCGAGAAGCAAAGAATGCAAATGTTCGTTATACACTCGTTTTTACATTCTCCAGCTGGGAGTAATGTCTCATCCTGCAATTAATGTTTTTCCTTTTTATTGCCTTTCGTAATATACTGTAAATTCAGAAACGAATGACAATATACAAATTACATCCGTGTTTCCAATACATTCTCTTATCTTAAAACATTTGGTTTGCGCATAAATTTCTGGGTATACGTATTTGGTTTGCCCATACATATTCTCTGTTATAGTTGTAGCTTCAAATTATTTACTATCAGACCAACTTCAATTGTTACTATCGTTCTTTCAGCATCTTGCATGAAGAATTATCACAATCTTGGAAGTCATCGAAAACATTCAAGTCCCTCTCTCCCTGAAAATAAAGATATGTTCTTTCTCTCCGCACGCACAAATCACAAAACGTTCTACTGTTAAGGCCTCGGAATATTCCTTTGCGGACATTCTGTATCCGACGCTACAGGCTTTCCCGTGCGTCTCACGTGTTCTATTATTACGAGAGCATCCTTCTGACAGAGGGCGTATTGGCGGGAAGGAGACTCGGCCTCTCACGTCCTCGGTTCGAAGCCCGATCGATGGCGTTGTGCGCCACCCCCGAGCTTCACTTTCAAAACACACAAATCCCCTGGAAATGGCCCGCGGCCGACGCGCCAGCGTTTGGGTGCTCTTCGCTGCCTTGTCGCTCCCCCCCCCCGCACACCGGGGTCCTCGCTTCTCGCTCTCTCTTCCCCAGAGCCCTGCGTTCCGTGGGGCGTCATCTAGAGCAATGGTACTAACCGGAATAGAAATTTCAGAGGGAACGTATTTGATTTTATCGAGTCGTGAAGACTCGTTCTGGGCTTGATAGCTCCCGTGATATTGTCCGATCGGATCTGTTCATGACACATAATTACTACTTACGCTGATGATCTATTTAAATTACAGGCTGCATTATCGCCCAATCGAAACTATAGCTCATTGAAACGTTTCAGAAGCGAGCGAAAGTAATGTTTGTAGATTTTAAAGAGGGAGGATCTAATCGGAGCAGTAGCCACTACTTCTCGGACTCTACGCAACGTTCTGAAATGCCTTCGTCCATCGCCCCTCTCGTTCTCTATCTTTCCCGTGTTTCTTCTGCGCTCCCTCCATTTTTAACCTTGTTCATGGCACATAACTTCATGTATTTGATAGCATCCATGACCAGCACTATCTTCGATATACGTATAAGTTATAATGTCCTTGAACCCTGATCTCTTTCAAATATACAATACTTTGAAACTTATGAAATATTTGTGTCCTTTCTTGTAATCGAAAACATGTATATTTTATTTAAAATTTTATTACCTTACTACAAATAGTGACACATGTGTTCTTCATTTCTCTTAGCGAAGAAAAAATAGACAACGATTCTTTAAACGAAAAAATCATTTACGTTATTAAATTACGAGAACATTTCTCTGAAATTTGGTCTTAAACACCTGGTTGATATTACACACTTGATATTAGAAAATATTTAATATTTATTAATTTATTAATACGAGTATAAACATAGTCAGCTGTACCTAATTATTTACCTCACCCGTTACAGTTTCTACTATTTTTTGACGAAAATAAATCAAAATCATAACAGTTACAGTGTTACGTTACATGAATTTATACATCAATTTGCCGTTTCCCCCTTCAAAAACATCAAAAATATAACAACAACAACAACAACAACAACAACAATAATAATAATAATAATAATAATAATAATAATAATAATAATAATAATAATAAAAATTGTCGGTTCCGAGATTGTTTATTGCATGTTACCTCTTTTTATCTGTGCTATCTTTGAGTTTCAAGAATCCTTTTTCTTGTAGTGATTGTGCGCGTTGTTGTGATTGTGCGCGCACACTTGTTGGAAAGTAGTTCTTTTTGAAACCTTGAAGTACACGTGCAAGAGTAAGTGCTACAGGGGCAAGGGGGAAGCGAATGCCTTGATGTTTAAAGCAGGGTTCGTCCTCTAGACATGCCCCTGGGTGTGAAGGGAATTGAGAAGGATGACACGGCCTTCCCAGCGCCGTGCCTCGGCAGGGCGACAGGGACGCGAAACGCAGCAAGGGCAGCAGGGCGGCAGGATGGTCGGGCGCGGGCGCGAGCGCGGGACGACAGGCAGTGCCAGGGAAGGCAGAGCGACGAGAACTCAATGGCGGCGTGTCGGTAGCAGGTTGACGCGCTGCCCCGCTTCCTCCCCGCACCTTTCCCGCCCCCGCCCCGCTCGGCCCGGGGCCCCTCACGGCCTGCTCACCGCGCGGTGTGTGGCCTGGGCACGACGTGTCACCTCGCCGGCCCTGCGGGGCATCGCATTGTGCCCAACACCAATTATTCGCAGCGCCTCGCCCTTCGCCTCGCAGCTAGGCCGCTAGGACAGTGCTCGAAACCGTGGATCTCAACGAACAAAAAGGCTTTGGATAGAAATGTCAGTGGTCCCGTAGTTGGGTAATTGTTTTTATTGACTTATGAGAAGAATGTTAGCTAAGAAAACTTTAATTTTATGAAAGAAAAGTGTCTGTGTGACATTAAACAGGAGAAATGGAAGTTTCAAACATTGATACACATCCTATGTTTATAGGCACAATACGAAGCAAGACAAATATATCGAAAAATTTTCTTTAAAAATAATTGATTGCCTTGTTTCGGTAATTTTCCTATAAATACCATGCGAACCATAGGACAGAACCCCGGCAAACGCACCACGGACTGGGCGTGATTTTTCTTGGTTTTCCTTACGAAGTCGTTGGCTACCGCGGCCAGAGCCATGTAAGTGATCTTGGCTGTCCGGGTGACGCCGCGTCGAAGGCTGTGTTGCCGACGTTTCGACCATCTTTTCGTGGTCTTCCTCAGGGCTGGTCTTCAGACCTGAACAGCCAAGATCAGTTACAGTTACTTCCTTATCCTATTCTCTCCCTTTTCACACACACGCACACACACACACACACACACACACACACACATCATATGTCGGAAGACCATCGGGAGCTTGTCCAGGATGGTGCGGTGCTCCGCTGGGGAGTTCCTCCGCTAACCGACGTGTAGGAGGAACACCGCCATTTTCAGGCATAAAATAATTCACTACACTAAAGAGGCTAATGACCACAGCAGTTGATGTGCCTGGAAACATCAAACATTCAATCTGCCATCGTCGGGAATGGAACCCTAGAACCTCCCGGGAAGAGGCGCTGTGATTTCAACAGTTGTCGCCTAAGCTAACTCATCCGGCCTAGCCCCTCTGACGTGTCTGACGGCATATGCCGTCCTTCATGGGCGTGAAGTCTTGCGTGTACGACGACATATGCCGTTCATTCTTTTGAACGCGTCGATAGGGTTACTCGACATATTTCGCGAAGTGATGGCTAGCTAGTAGTTCAATGTAGTATCTTAGCTCCTTGTATTCCAATTTTCATGTTTTTCACATTAGCTGTTGATTTTTTATGAACGATATTGTTTTTGCAGACGTAGAATTTTCTGTGGGAGTACTTAAATGGCGGAATTGACAAAAAAATATCCAAACGTAAATTCAGGTACTAAAATCAAAAATTTGTCCAAGGAAGTGAGTAGTGTGATATAACAACAATAACAGAAAAGAAACGTATTTTTGCTAAATTTGTCATGGAAACCCACCTTTTTTATTGTTCTTTGTTTTGAAGTACACCGCCCTCGGAAAAACACGCTTTGTTTATTTTTTAGGTTAATGTGCATGTTATTTGTGATCATATTCAATAAGCTAAATGGAAGAACATACTATTCTCTAGATATTCTGATTTTTTTAGACATTTTCCTTTCATAGTTTACAAGGTATATAATTTTAATCTAGATGAAAACTGAATTATGACCTAAACAAATTTAAAAGTCACGCTGCAACAACTGACCTCGGACGGCGAAAGTCACGCCTGAAGGGCTAGCCACTCAACGTAACCGATGAGCAAACAACACCAAACGCATGCTTCTGCTTCTGTCATGTCATTTGTAGACGGCCAAAGGAACAAAAGAAGAATGTCAACATGATATGAGACACTTTTTTTTGACGCACGAACGTCGTTAAATCTCGTAGAAGAAATGAAAAGTCCACAAACATTACAATATTAGAAGTCACGTATATCTTCGGCAGTGTTCCTCTACCAAACGGTCATTAAAATTCAGTGACGTTGAACTTACGTTTTGTGATGACGAGGGTAACTGTTCAGTGACGATGTATACTTGTACTTTAGTGTACAAGGAGGGTGCCAAACCATTGCTTCTCCTCTTATCTCCCCCTTGGAAAGGTCAGCTGTGTACACTGATAAGAATAATTGTTCTGTCACCGATTTTGAGAAATCTCCCTGCTAACTTGTATGTTGAAGTCTTGTAACCGTATACCAATTCCTTAAACATTTAAACTCTACTTTAAATTTGCAAATATGTTTAAAAATGTATTGTTGCCAAACTGCAGGAATTAATAAAAAATATAATAATAAAAAATTGTTATAGAAAATTGTGAATCTTATGGCTGTTGAATAAACAATATTATTCAAATATCTGTAAATCCACCTTAATTGTTAACTCTTCAAAATACGAGCTACCCACAAACACACAAATGAAAGAGGAGGATTTTTAGAGGAGCACGCCTCTGAACTGTATTTTATAAATATATAGAATACTATATCGTTTTGAACAATTGCATCCATTCTAACAGAAATTATGAAACAGGTAGTAACTGATACATAAGAATACACGATGACAGTACAGAATACACGATTCAGAAAACAGTTCTAACTTTTTTTGTAGGTTTTGTAACTTACGACGGCGGTATGAAAATAACATTTTTCCAAATGGTGCTGGAAAATCGGTATAATGTTTTTAGAAATTAGAATGTGTAAAGTAGAGACCTGCACTATCAAAAATACTGATGCACAAAACACCAAAATTGTTTTCCAAAAGGTTTCACGCACACTGGTCAACAACAACAAGAAATGAAATACTGAAATAAATTAAATAATTTAATAAAAGCCGTTTTCAGAATACTGTAATGTCAAAGTATAGCATATGTTTAATCAAACAGTTTTTGATATTCCAAGAATTTTAAGAATTGCTGTTCCATATCACAATAGATGTATAGCAAATATTTAATAACGAACGGGCTCTTCCTCTGAGACTTGCTATTCCAAAACGTCAACTGAGTCGTAGGTGGTGACGTACTGAGTACGATAATTTACTCGGTAAGGGCAGTAAGAGATTAGATGGAATAAAACAATCAAATATTTTTCAAGCAAAATCGAAACTCATTTTTTTTGGATTTTCCCGAGTTCCTTGGTATCTAACGGAATCATAGGTCCTCTCACGTGGCTGGAGAGTACATGGTTTTCTTTCAATTTTTTTAAAAAATTTGTTGCGTCCTTGTTGACGCAACGCGTCTCTAAACCCTTCTTGGGCGTTGAGCGCTTTCGTTGGAGTAATCCTCCGTTACCAAGTAATTACTATCATTACTTTACTGTTGTGTAATTACTGTGTTTGTCGAGTCTCGTCACGTCGGAGTCAGTCGGTGCCTTTTATCCCTTCGGCCAGGGACTCGACGACGTTAGATTCCGGGGTTCCTTGCCGGTCACCCAACCAAGAACCCGCGAGTCTCGAATTCGGTTAACCTTCGTGACTTCACGGAGCGTAGTAAATTCTGTTCGCATGGGAAATTAGCAACATAGATGTTGCTAATATAGATATTACTAATCGATCTGACTGATAGTACAGCCTCTCGAATCCGAAACAATGTCGCGTATTCAAAAAAGGCACCCTTTTTTATATTTTTACTCGAACATGGCAAAGTACGGATTCACACTGGTCAGACTTTGAGTAAAACCTCTAAATTATTGATAATTCCGAAATTCTAAATTTCTTTGGGCACAATTCTACAATTACCGCAATGAAGTTAGAGATGTTTACCTTCTCTTGTTTGTAGCATAGAAAGTTTTTGGGGTTCCTCATACCGGAAAAGACGTTCTTTTCAAAACGACTGCTCGCTTGTCTGTTTATGAACACTAGCGCCTAAACTGTATTTTACCCGAAATTGATATTCCTCGATCCATCTCACTCATACTCCGACCTCTTGAATTTAAAGCGATATTTTAATTTTGGGGGATATTACTTTACAAGAAGGCGAAACGACATTTTCCAAAGTTTCTCCAAAATGTCTCCAAATTTTGTATTTACATTTTTGCCCGAATAGAGGTATTAATGCTAGTAAAAATTGTGCAGGTGCGATCTTTATTGATATTACTGAATGTTCGAAATCTAGAAAAAATTTAATCTTTGTAGACTCCGTCCTACAACAACATTATTGAAGATTTTTGTGAATAAAACTGGTTCGTCAAAATTTGATTTTTAATTAATGCTGTGAACTTATTTTGAAGAAATGCTAATAATATCGTTATTTTGTAAAAAATAGTGACAATTTAATAAAGTAAACAAAATTTTCTCAAACATGACACCATTTTTTTCAAAATAGAGTAAAGTGTGCTTAATAATATGGAGTAGGTTAAATATACATAAAAAATTTTGAATTTTGAATATTGCAAAAGTCAAAACGTTTTTAGTGAATGATCTTCAATATCCTCTCACATTCAAAAGCTTGAATTTCTAAACATTAAAGGTGTGTATTTTTCGCATCCCCTGTCCTTTGTTTCGTGGATCGTTTTGGAAGATATGTCTGATGTACTAGTAGGGTACAAGTTGAAATATAATTGGGTCCAACTGTTTCAAATAACACTAGAAAGTAAGTGATGTAGTTACTGTTTGTGCATGCATTTGTTTGCATGAAATTCGATATCACATTTTTTAGAATTTTTCTCCTCGATTCGTCTTAATTTCTCAATCTATTAGACATCAACGTCCCAATTAATTTTGCTCCTCTGAGTGAAGTAAGTAAAAGTTTAAAATAAAAGTTTCGATATTTTAAAGGTTTGAATGACTGAGCACAAAAAGGCACTAAAATACCTTCTAAGATCCCGAAGGTAACAGATGTCAAACACTGTTTCACCAAAGGCAGGTACAAATGCTCTTTTGAGAGCTTCCAGCGTTTCATTTCTCTCCTGTCCCACTAATTTCCCAGGTCCACCCAAGAACTGAACAGGTGGCAACACTACCTGCGTTGCGTCTTGACAGAAGTCCGGGGAATTTCCAGGCAGGAAGGCAAAATATTTTGACATGCGGCCCAACGCTTATGCCCCGCCGTCTCTCGGGATGACGGCAGCAGCTGCATTTGCGGCAGAAAGGAGGAGACGATGGTAGAGAGGACAGAATCTGGGGGAGGAAGAGGTATGCAGCGGCGATGGTGGTGAAAAGATAGAGATGGGACGAAGCGTGTTAAGACGATATTAGAGGTATGTTTTTAAGAGGGAGTAGCATGGCGTAGGGTAGAAGGTGGCTGACGGTGGTAGAAGGTAGGAAGGCTGCTGATGAGGGCGGTGGATAGCGGCAGATGGCTGCGGTGTTGACTGCGGTGATAGCAGCGGTGAGGGCGGCGGAGAGGGCGGCGGAGAGGGCGGCGGAGAGGGCGGCGGAGAGGGCGGCGGAGAGGGCGGCGGAGAGGGCGGCGGAGAGGGCGGCGGAGAGGGCGGCGGAGAGGGCGGCGGAGAGGGCGGCGGAGAGGGCGGCGGAGAGGGCGGCGGAGAGGGCGGCGGAGGCGATCTTTCGGATGCCAGGGTCGAAGTACCAGCAGCTCCAACCGCTTCGCCGCGCCTTGCGGTGCACTTGGTGGCCCGTAGCGCCTGCTCTTCGCAGCAGGAGGCCGCCGCGCCGCGCGGCAAATCGGAGCGCTCAAGAAGGAAGCCGACCATTCGCCAGGGCCCTCGCCTCCGCCCTCGCCTCCGCCCTCGCCCTCTTACCTGGAACATTTCACGCTCTGCGTGGGAACTTGGAAACGTCCTTAAGCGGCAGGCAGCCAGGGGAACGTTTTCTCAACCCAAATGACCATAAATATTGATGGCGAAGAGCGATTAACCATCGAGATGTCATATTAAGAAATCGTGAATGCTTGACTGTCGAGACCCAAAAAAATTTATTGTTGTGCTTTAAAGTCATCTATTATGCTTAAGAAATAAATTTTATCAACAGATATAGACAGGTGTTACTGATAGCTTGCTCATTTCCTTTGCTCTGTCTGATCAAGCGCATGTGCTCCCTCGTACCCTGTCTGCTCGATAGAATCATCGTTGCTAAGGTTTCATAATAGTTCATTTTTGCATGCTCCCGGTAAACATCCAGTATCAATTTTGACCTGCAATTACTCAAAGTGTATTGACTAGGAAATATTAAGGGCTTCAAGAAATTTTTAATGCCCTTTCATGTATTTTCTCACCCTCTTCAAAATTTTCGTCAAAACAGAAATAATGCTCACTTGACATTTGTTCTAAGGGCTAGAAAAGGGGGAGAGGTCTAATTTTTATGAAATCTCATGAAAGCTTTCTTTTTCTCTCCTATTTCTTCTCTTCTTTCTTTCCTCTTTCTTATGAAATCTCACATGAAAACTTTCCTCTTCTTTCGTGGTCACGTATACAATATTTCATTAAGACCGAAATAGAACTAGAGTTGTGTGATGAAACAAACATTCTTATTCACATAAATAACAATTTTAACGAAAAGTAGCTCGAAAAAATTATCTACTTTTCAGTGAAAATTCCATCGAATTCGGTGTAGCAGTTCTAGTGATTATCCCGAACTAACAAAAATAGAAAAAACAACAAACTATTGAATTAGTTATGCCATCTAAATAAGAATTTGAGGTTATGAAAAGGCAATTATTTTGAAATCATAGATAGACACTCAATTTTTTATATAATATTTATGATGAAATTAGGAAAAAATTTAATTAATTTTTCAAATTGTTGCTTTATGGAGGTGTTTTGAAGAGTATGCCAACAATAATGAAATAAGTGTGTACTTTATTAGAAAGCTCATTTCTTACTCTCGAAATCATTGCAAGAACAACAGCCATGGGTACAGAAAAGTACATAAATTAAAGTTGGGGTATGTTTCTCACTTACTACTTACCTGTACACAGAAACGTTTTTGGTTTTATTCTCTGAAAACAGATATACGTTTGGTGATTAGTAATTCCGGGCTCGGTCACGAGGTAATTAGTCCCGTACGTGTAGTCCATGTTTTTCTTCTGGAGGTGGCTGTGATTCCCCCCGCTGGATGGTGAAATCCGGCGCCGATCTACCTGTCGGCTAGCAGGGTTTTCCTCAACCAAATATCTCCACAAGCGGGGCACCGCCCCAGCCAGGACAAGCTTTAAGCTTCCGACCAGTCCCTCGGCATGTGTGTTCGTGTTGGGCACTTATTACGTAAGTGTAAGTATGTGCAAGTAAGGGATGAGGATAGGACATATCGCCCGGTATTGATCTAAGAAATCAGATAAGCGAGCCATCAGAGCAACTGAATTTGACATAGCTATCTAGCTAGTGTCGAAAATCCTGCCACCCTCGGGACTCGAACCTAGGACCTCCCGGTCAGGGGCATCACTCCCTGTGGTATATATTGAATCTTCCCACCTTAAGCCCCTCTCCAACTATCTCCCCGTTCCATTTATTACATTGAGAACACACGAGAAAATGAAGAACCTCATAAAAATATAGAGTATATGGAAGAAATTGTAATATTTTACGGAGTATTTTATCAGACTTGCGAATTTATGCATGGGCGGAACTTTTTCAGCGATGGCATATGTATCGAACAAAAATGTTCTGTATAAATAAAGAACTAACATTTATGAATATAATTTTTGTAGGTACATTTTTTGTTAATTTTGTATCCATATTTTTCATTATATCGTATCCCTTGTTTGTTGGAATGGTTTCAGTTTTCGAAGTATGATGATTATTTCCAACCCTAAGAAATTTGTAAATTCTAATGCCAGTTTTATGAATCACCAAAACAACCATTGGATGGAGGTGGATTGCTTTGAATTAAAGGATTTGTTTAAAAAACAGATATCTGATTTAAACGAACAAACATTTTCTGTCTACTTTTCATCAATATTTTCTCTTATTTTGTCGTTTTTACCTATATTTTTTTGAATAAAATTAATATTTTTTATTTACCACAGTGCACAGTGGAATCGTACGGTTGTTAAAATCTTAAAAAGTATGTATTAAAAAATAATTTTATTAGAATTCATAAAACACAATAATACAAATTATTTTATCTTTATTTTGACAAATATAATCATACGTCCCCTCATCGACAGCGTCACCTGCTCTCCCCTTCTGCACCCACTCTGATTCTCCCCGTCTGAACTAATTATTTTTTTATTTTATTTTACGTCAAAAACAATTAAAATCCGTGTGTGTCGTGCTACGGGGAGACGTATGTTTTGTGCTCGTTTTCATTCTGGGATCCGTACTCTCAGCAATGTACAAGTTGAATTCTGAATACTGAAAGAAATAGGCGTTTTGGGCAAGAATTGATAAGACAATATTCGCTCAGATGTAATGAAATCTATTTCAAGGGCAAATCAGCTATAGATTTGGGATCTTATCCCTCATCATGTCCTTCATGAAGGAATATACTTCCTTCCGCGACAACATGGAGAACGTTGAATAACTACAGAACAGAATTCCCACAGAACTTTAGAAGATGTGCATAGATAGTGAATGTCCAGAAACAAAACAAGGAGCCATCTCATCATTCGCTCAAAGGATCAGGGAAAATGGACGATTTTTTTTGCTAGAATTCCTTGAAGCCTAATGGCGTTATCGAAATGATTTTAAGTAGGTACATTTTGTGAGAAATGTAATTGGATGTCACAAAATCCAAATCCAATTTGGCTGATTTCTCTACACATAACTTCTTCGGAGATCTTAAACATCCAGGACTAACTTATGATACGTTTGAAGTAATGAGTAAAAAATATTTTGTCTACAATTTTATATGATGTAGAAACAGGATTATAATTTCCAATTATTTTTACTTAAAATTCGAGTTTTGATACAATGACAATAAACCTGTTTTGTTCTGATAAACTATGAAATGTTGTTACTACGTGAAGTTAATTTCCTGAAGGTAAATCTTATTTATTTAATGATAATATATTATTGTCGATGTGCCACAAAATCAAACATTTTATTAAATTCTGCTCTGAAGAGCTCAAATTTATTTTGAGGAAACGTTAGCAGAAAAAAATAAAATGATTCCAACTAGATGTGTGCTTTAGACATCGATCCATTTTGTCGTTGCTTTCATCCTTTCTTCAATTTATCAAGATTGTAACAATAAGAAACGCTCGCATTAAAATAAAGCTCATAAAATTAAAATCATGATTTCTTTATCACTCTAATTTTACTTAAATTTATTAATAATCTATTTGTATAAGGTATATTCTTATTTACATTTTTAATAAAATTAAAACAATTCCAATAGTGCTGTTATATTGAAGTATACATACCCACATATACTAAAATTTTATCATTGTATTTAAATCGTAAGTTGTAAATAATGGCGTAAGTAATGCTACCCAGTGAGTCATGTAAACATAAGCCGCGTCTACTATCAGAAAAATAATTGTACAAAAATGGCATGTATCTCACATAATTGCGTTCTTCGCAAAATGTTTTTTTTTGCATAACTATGTCAAGTAAGCTTTTAACACGTTCTTTTGGATTAATGTAATATTTTACATACGTGAATAAAAGTATTTTTAAATTTTCAGTTCTCATAAAAAACACGATTTGATGCTATATAATAGCGATTTTCGTTTGTTTTTTTTCAATCTTGTTCTACCAACTCTAATTAATGATATAATTTTCTCGACGATCTCACGCTTTTGTTTGTTCTATTTTGTTCCTCAACCTCCATTATTTTTGACACTCTCCCGGAAAAATATGCCTGCCTTTTGTTTTACTTCTCTTAGTATCTCGTCCCCATTGATAATCCCCGAATGTTTTTCCAGGATAGAGAATCTCATTGAAGGAAACATTGCAGTAGACGGATCACTCAGTACTCAGTTCCATATCTAATCTGGAGGTAAGGCGAGTTGTTCACTGTGTAGAAGCCTCGACATTTCAGAGAAAGGCGAAAGCCAGGAGAAGGCGGTGGAAGAAAGAATATCATAAAGATAACAATAAGAAGAAAAACGACTAGGAGAATAAAAAGCCCATTTAATAACTTCCACGGAGGGCGATAACGAAGCCCGAAGGTAGCTGCTAGCGCGCCATCCTACCTCCTGCCCTTGCCTCCCGCTGGTCCCCAGAGCCGTAGGACGCGGAAGGAAGGATGCGTGTATCTCCCGGTATCTCCCAGCCCGAGCGCCTGCCGCGCTCCCTGCTCTGCGCCCCGATGTGTCGGGGAGTTGACTGCGGCGCTCGCTGCCAGATGGCGGGTCGAGCGGCCTCGGACAGCAGCGACGGCGGTCGGCGCCATGTTGTGGAATCCGCTGGGCCGGCGGTCGCGACCGCCGCGCTGCTGCCTGTGCCGTCGTCACCGCCACCTCCGCGACCCCCACCGCCGCTTCCACCGCCGCCACCGACGAGGCCGCGGCCGTTCGCTCCTCGGGATCGCGCGGCGAGGTCTGAACACACGGACCTAGAGCTTCTGGACGGCCGACCCGCCGATCAATAGCCCGCCCCTTCCCTCCCGCCCTACGCTTCGCCCGCTCGTCCACGGCGCGAGCGGCTGGCGACCGAGGCTTTCGCGGCGCCCGATGGAAACATTGTCCGTTTGCCTTTCGGAGCAATTGACTCTTGGGTCGGGAAAAGTTGATACAGCATATTAGAGCGAAGCCGCTTGTGCTATTGTCACAAAATTGAGTTTTGTAGAAGAATAGGTTACGTACGTACCATCATCATAGCTATCGATATAATTACTGTTGTAAAAGTTTTTTTTTCGTAAAATTAGCATATATTTAGATTATTTTCATTTCGACCTTTTAGGGATTTTGATATGAATCAAATATATCGACCTGTTTGAATAATTGTAATGGTTCTGAATCATCTTTCAACATTGAACGCATTTACGACAATGGAAACAAAACCAATTAGTAATAAGTGGTATTGGTATAATTCATTTTTAAATGTTTATTTTTCCCAATGCCATTCGAACTATGTTCCGTAATGAGACTTTGCTTCTATGCTTTCTTTGAGCCTTGAGATGAAATAATTTAACACGAATGTTAGAACCTAACGTAACTTTATTGTCTACTTCGCCATGGTCTTCGTAGCTTTGCCGAGTGAATCAATTGAAAATTCTTTTATGACTTTTCCTTGATCTGATTGAAAGTACAGATCTTTTGAAACAGAGTTCAGTTTTTGACGGAACTGAAAAATCATTATCATCAAGGGGCAATAAATGCTGCTGAAATAATATTTACATTGTTGATGTAAAGTGGGAATGCTTTGAACTCAAGGCCAAGTTTCTAAGTGATGAACCCTATAAAATTCAAATCTCTTTGATGGGCTGTCTCTTTTACTGTACACGACAACGAGAAATCTTCTCACAAAGTGGGAAAATTTTTGTGAAAACTTCTGAGTAGAGAAACATTTGATGGATTTCGAGAAGTGCAAGACATGATTTACTTACTCATGGGACCTTCCTCATTTCACCGTTCCCTTCCGTCCTCTTTCTTTTCCTGTTTCTACTCATTCTTGTTCTGCATTTGGAGATGTGAAGACATTTACTCTCCTTTTGTGACTTGCTTGTGAGGAAAAACTTTGCCGTAGTTGAAAGGACTCTACGTTACTTTCTACGCACCAATACAAGAAGATTTTAAACTTACTTCAGTC
Source organism: Teleogryllus occipitalis (assembly GCA_011170035.1). Classification (NCBI taxonomy): domain Eukaryota; kingdom Metazoa; phylum Arthropoda; class Insecta; order Orthoptera; family Gryllidae; genus Teleogryllus; species Teleogryllus occipitalis. The sequence continues at coordinate 93,650 of BLKR01002036.1, forward strand.
TGAAGCAAGAACTGGAACGTTTGAACTTCATACAACAAATCGATTGAAGGGCAAACGCTTTCACTTGCAGGAAAATTGTAGAATGTTTATCATAGGAATAACTGTCATTGCTTCTGACATAGATGAAACGGTAGAAAAAATTAGAATGCATCATTCAAAGTGTAGGATAAAATAAATTACATATTTTTCTGAACCAACCTTTGTTTCTTCTCACTGAATTTTATCTTCTCACGTTTCTTTTTATTTTCTAATCTGATCTTCTCTTTCATATTTTCCTCTCTTGTCTTTTCTTATCTTCGTCTTTTGTTTTCTATTTTTACTTTCTCATATATTCCGTGAAGAGAAAGTTATATAACAATGCAGGGTTATTTTTACGGTAGAAATCCCCCATTTACTTGTTTGAAAATTTTTGTTTGTTTGTTTATGTCTGGAGAACGTCTCAATAGGTTTTAACGGGATTGAAGTATTTTGTCTGTAGTAATTTATGCAACATATTTTCAGATTATCTTATATTCTATAATGAAGTTTATTTATTTTTAACACAAATCTACATTTCTATTTCGACTTTTCTGAAATTTTCTAAAATTATTTTATAAACTTCAAAACAAGAAAAAATCTTTTTTCATGAGCTTTCGTAATCAATGTCCATCCCCTTTTCCCACATCTTCAGACTACTCAGGGTTCATGCTTTCAGTTTTCGACAAATATTTCGAAAATACAAAGGTAACGGTAATCTACCAAAGTGGATTATGCAATTAGCTCAGGAAGGCTCGTACAGTTTCATTTTAATTGGTTCCAATAGCCTAATTAGGCTTTGAATAATTGATGGTGAACATTTTTGCTTGGTTTTCCAGGAGTATTGCAACAATGCATGTTTACAGGTGCCCGTAGCACCAATGCTGGTAGTAACGATGATCGTAGCCCACATAGGAGGGCCGGGTGAGGCACGGCGGCGTGAGGCCGGCCAGATGACGATGGACAGGTAGTGCAGGGCGAGTGGACTGGGGTCAGTGCCGGCATGGGCAGTGCGGGCGATCGCCCGAGTCCCCGCAGGATAAGAGGCCTGATGGGAAAAAAGTAGTACAAAATTGAAAAAGAAATTAGAACTCGAGAAAATCGTTATCGTAATTTTATATGTCGCGGTACGGTAGTCTATTTGATAAAATTTTCAATTAATTTTTTACCTTACTTGTGATTATAGTCATTACTTATAAGGTAGGACTCTATAAAATTAATCAAATGACGCTAACATTAAAAAAGGTTCTACTGAAATCTATATTTATTATTTCATGTATATAACAAGTAATTTTAGTAAACACTAACTAAACACAACACATTTTTTAGTGTTTTAAGATCACCGTGGAAATGTATTATTTGATCACTAAATACGTTTACTTAAAACTACTATTTAAAATATATTTCCAAATACTTTTTACAGTTTAAACTTTGTAGTTTTTATAATTTGTTGAAATAAAGCAACTCATATAGTTTCTGCATAACTTTCACATTTTTTTCGGGGGGGGGGACGTTTCTGCATTGACCTGGGCTCCAAATTGTGTGGCTTTGGCACTGGTTGAAGCAGAGTGGGATCGGTCGGGACAAGGACAAGCCACAGAATAGATACTACAAGGTCGAGACAGAATAGTATGTGTTCTGTGGCCGAGCAGAGTAGGATTGCGAAGGGAAGAACACGGATATACACTACTGCGAATGATAGAGGAAGAAGGAGGTACTTCAGTTGTTTTATTGTAAACTAGATAACTCATTTATTATGTTTTACCACATTATGTTCTTCGGATTTAATGGACTGTAGAATCAAGGGGTAGCGTTACAGAATAAGAAAAATATATTTCATTGAGACCTCGAAGCTTTTGAAGTTAGGTAATTCGTTTATTTCTCGAACTCACGGTTCTCTCCTGGTGCTTCATGGGCCTTCATTTGAAACGCACACATCTCTAGAGGCAATCCTGCGTTGCGTTCTTGCAAGCAAGCTTCCGATTTCTTGTGTTAAGTTAGAAAACGAAAAACGTTTGAACATAGGAAGTTCGGGGGGAGCGTAGTTTGCCATATGAGGCTCATGACGTTTGTCTTCATTCCGCGCAACTTTCTACCTAAAGTAAAACTCCTTTATAAGAAAACCTGCTTATAAGGGATAATACGGGCTGTCTCGAGTTCAAATGTATAAATTATGGACCGTTTCTTCAGGCATCTAAATTAACCCCTTTCGAAAGTTTTCAGACTAAAAATACACGATATTTGTTCCCGGGGAATTTATTTTCGCGGAAGTGAGAGAAGTCGAAACAACATATTTTTCCATGTGGCGAACAGCCCTCGAGGTCTACTAAACAGGAAAGTATAATGGCAAACTGACAAAGCCAAGTATCTCGGCTTTCATATCGATCGACGGCTTACTTGGTGGAAACACATTGAAATGAAAAAAAAATCAGAAGTGCAAATAAAACTTCTTGAATTGCTTACTAGGAAGGAAATCAAGTCTCTCTACAACAAAATGCTTTTGTATAAGTATAAAAAAACCTATTTAGAGAAATGATATATACTTGGGGCTCTGCCAGAACATCTAGACTACAAGTAATGACATCAAAAATCCTCTGAAAAGTAGCGTACGCCCATCGGTATGTATCCACTGCATCGTGACATGAACATCTCTACTACTAAAATGAACTTCCAAGAATCAGCAAATACCATCAACAGAGGCTCAATACTCATCACAAACGTTACCAGTCCACTTATTTACAATGAAGCAATCTATCGGTTTTAACGCTACTACATACTATTGAACTTATCATTTCGATTCAAAAAATGAGAGATGCTATTGTAATGCTCTTTTTCATCATGTCTCCTAAAATCCATGTTTCTGTTATTCCTTGTGAACATATTTTATATTAGAAGCATACCAATAAAAAAATGTGACGAACCAAGTGGCACATTGGTTTTGCTCTCAAGCAGCAGCAGAAAAAGGCATTGGAAAACGCTGCATAAGAAGTGTTTCCAGTTCGCGGAACTTCGCTTCCTCAAAGGAACTATACCTGTAAAATGTGAAGTAAAAACGTAAGAATTGTCTTGTGGAAGACTCCAAGGCGTGTGGTCTCCGTCAAGAGCTCAGTCTTGCAAAAGTCCCGATCGTATGGAGGTGAGTGTGAACAGTATCAGCTGAGCAGAACTTGACAATGAGCAAGACTCATCATTTCTGTGAACTTTTTAAAGAGCTTTTCACCATCGTGGTTATATTGGTTTTGATTGGTGAACAGTTCTCTGGTTACGTGAAGGCGACATAAAATGTTATGTATTTGTTTTAAAATTTACAATTTTGTGATGACTCCGCAAAGGACGTTAATGTCAGTACCGAAAAAATTGGACATTATACGTCAGATCGAGAACTAAAAATATAAGATAACCTTACTGTAAGAGGAAGACGTAATAAACGTACGTACTTACAAGAATTCTCACCGGCAAAGGCGGACAGGGGCATCGATTAATGTCACTGCAGTGCCTCTGAACAAGGGGTCCTCTGGTTCGAGACCCGACACTGGGAGGATTTTCGACACTAGCTTGTCGGCTAGGTCGAATTCAGCCGCTGCGCTATATGGAGGTGAATTGTAGCTGCCGGCAGCTCTGATCGCTAGTTTTCCGTGGTGTCTCCAATCAACACCAGGCGAATGCCGGAACTGAACGCTATGAAACTGGTCATGGACTTCGCCTACTCTTTCCTTCCTCGTCCTTGTCCTTCCCTCACCCCTTACTTACACACACACTCACACGCACAAACACCAAACATGTCGGGAGCTGAGAGCTTGTCCCGGCTGGGGCGGCGCCCCGCAGGTGGGAAATATGTGGTTGGGGAAAATCTTCTTAAGCCGACATAGGTCGGCGCCGGATCTCACCATCTATTGGGGGAACGTCACCGCCACCTCCAGCACTATACTTACGGGATTAATTACCTAGCAGTTGACGCGCCCGAAATCACTAATCAACAAAAGTATCCAATTACAGTATACAAGTTCTCGCTTATAAGAGACTAAATGCTATGATCCCAGGTATTTATTATTACGAGGTTTTACTGCTTTTTGCCATAATTGAAAAATGTATCGTTAAAAGTAAATTCTCGAATATTTTTAGATTACTTATGAACAGTTTTCACGAAGAATACTTTCTTCTAAAGGTGGAAAGAACATCTAATTTGAAAGAAAAGATTTCATTAAGGAAAAATCTATTTCATCAATATTGGTTTACTATGTTATTCATTTTGCAATTTTTGAAAATACACACAGTTCGCCGAAAATTGGACCTACGCCAGTTTTTCAAGCGTTCTTTGCTCTATCGGAGGAAAATTTTTAAAGAAAAGACTTGAAACCTTTATGATAAAACAGTTTACAATGTGTCTATATTTCACGCAAAATTACACGAAAACTACTAATTTTTTCGAAAAAAGTGTACCAGGCAAGATTTCAAGATCCGTCTTTGAACACCATACAAAGCCTCTATTAGACTATATATAAAGCCTCTATTATATATATATATGTATATGTATATATACACACACATCGACTAAATTTCCCTAATATGGAATACGTTCCTAATATTATATATCGAAGTATCGGACCTGTATTGAGCCGACATCTCGAGACAAAATTTGGGAATTACTTTGAAAAGCTTTGATCGAGCGTATATAATGTTCTTGAGTTGAAGGTCTTGAGTAAAGAGGCAGAGCCTGTTTTCTTCAGAGCTCCAACAAAAATTTTGGAGCTGTAAAGAATAGAATTGTTATTACTCGTGTGCCGTAATTTTGAGCGCAAAACCGCTTGAAAGCAATATGACCGATATGTCCCTCATGTGGAATACGAGCGCAGTTCTAATGTAATTCTGCATTGTTTCTGTATGGACATGGTACATGGTTCCCTTGGCTGTATACATTAAGTTGCATTTTCTAACATATTGATGTTGACATTCTATAGCGTTCTCTGGAGGTGTATGGCCCAAGAGCTCAACTGGTTAGACTCAGTGTAAGAATCGGGCTCATGTCCCATATGCAGTGATTCCAAAAAGGAATTTAGTCTGCAGGAATTGTCTGTGATGTTAAATCAAATATGTATCTGCTTAAATAAACATTGTCCTAGACGTTAATGCATTTATTATTTGCTAAGAAGAAAAAGTATTCACTATTCCACGTTATGAACAGGGTGAGTCCAATGTAGAATAAAGTATGTAGGTAGACCTTTTTTAATTACGAAATACCGTAAATTTCTAATATATTTAAGTGAATGATATTAAAAGCACAAAATTATAAATGATTAGTCTTAGTAATTTTCTACAGTAGTCTTCAAATTTGCGCTTATTTTTTAAGTTGTAGACGAAAATGTAAAAAGTATTTCACATTCGGGCCCTTTACTCTAGTAGTTGTTGAATAATGGCAAATTGTTTTCGAAATTTTGCATTTTCGAAAATTCCGAGAGTTCAACGAAAATTAGTCTTGTGCTATTTTTAAGTGTCCTTTGTGCTATACGAGGGCAAAATTTAATCAAAGCCTTTGAGGCCATTTTTGAGAAAATTTTGAAAACATTGTTAAGGCTTCATGTAAACATAAACTCCCCCCCCAAAATAAATCAACCATTTTCAAACTCACAGATACTGGCTTTCGTCTAGATCAATCGGGGAATATCATTTTGGGAGAAAATCGTCTGAACGATTTAGTAGCTAGCGTTGACCACAGAGAGACAGTCGTTTTGCTGTCCACCAAGTTTTCGATATCAAAGGACCCACAAAACTTGGATTTTGACTACACACAACACCAGAAACAAATTCTTACACTTCCTTAATTCCTTGACATTAATTCCATAGTTCATAAGTGGTCTGTTCTAGGAATAAAACATAAAATGTATTATCTTAAACATCCTCTCCGAAGAGAATGTAGTTTCACTGACCCCACGATTACGGTAGTTGGTGAAATCCATGCAGCGAACACTGGAGGCGACAATCAAAGCAAATGAAAATCTTACACGGTATTAAATAAGGTAATAATTATTGTTAAACACAAGTTTACGATGAACGTTTGAGCGTTCAAAACCGAGTATTGTCTTTTGTTTGTAAATATCATGGGAGTTTTAATATTTTTATAATATATTTAATAAACATCCTCTCCGAAGGCCATGAAGTTATACTGACCCAACGATTACGGTAGAGTTGGCGAAATCCATGCAGCAAATACTGTAGGCAACAATCAAAGCAAATGGAAACCTTACACGGTTTAAATAATGTAATATTTTTGTTAAACACAGTTGTACGATGAACTTTTGAGCCTTGAAAACCGAGTATTGTCTTTTGTTTGTAATTTTTTTTGTGTTTTGTATCATGTGAGTTTTAATATTTTGAGCTGTTTTAATTCGAGGGAAAAAATAATAGGTTTCATGTAATCTTACTTCTGTTATACACATATTTCTCTAAATCCCCGTTCATATTCTATGGATATTTTAACATATATTTTTAGGATACGATAACGTTTGGCACCAACTGTACGTAGACTAAAAATCTGCTTGACGAAAAGATATGGTTCGAACTAGTTTGCGCAGTGATGTCATCCAACTGATTCAGAAATCGGTGTGGAAGATTTTTGGGAAGAAAGCTGGAACATCCAGTAGATGCTTCATATTTGTTTGCGTAGTGTTGGTCCAAAGTCGATATTGATTTACACACCCATGATTTGTGAGTGAGAAATAGTAGAGACCTTTGCGATAGGATTAATAGATATCTTAAATTTCAGTGTCTTAAATGTGTGTCTTAAATTTCTGTCTTAAATTACAGAGTCTTAAATTTCAGAAAGTAAGTAATCAGAAGTAGGTTCAATTTATTGATTCATCTGAACACTATCACCAAAATGCTTTTTGATGAAGAGAGATAATGCAGATATTGCATATTCGATGATCTGGAAAGATTTTTTGCCTTTAAAAATATATGATATCGGATATTTAGATATTTATTTAGTCAAAAAACAGTAAAAAACTGTATGTGACGTATGGGGGAGAAAATCACCTGCGCACTCTTTCTTGAGTTTCAGAATCCCTTTCCAACAATTTAACTATTAATAGTTGAAAGATGAAAAAAGTTAGAAAATTAATAATAATAATAATAATAATAATAATAATAATAATAATAATAATAAAATTTAACATTTCAAAATTTAAGTGTCCTCTTTATATGACAATTTCTCTAATCAATGAGTTCAATTGTAGGACTACTAAGATATTTTACTCCTCAATGTAATTGTTGAATGCACTATTACGTATTCCATTAGCGCAATTTAGGAGGATTTTTAAAGTGGCCTGATCAATACGCCCATTTTTCGGTTCCTTTAAAGCTCTATTTCGGCGAACAGAGAAGAAAGAGACAATACGCTTATCTAATGTGTTGATTAGAATCCTCTTTGGAAGAGCCCTCGGGGGTGGACCTTTTATCACCAGCGAATCTTTCTTTATGTTACGGTACGTACAACATATATTCGGTAATGGCCAATTTGCTTTACAAACTACGGAGATAACGACAGTCATTCCGTCTGAAAGCTTCATTAAAATATCCTGATGCAATGTTCTAATTTTTGGATTCCAATCTATCAGGATTAAATGTTAGTGATCTATTTTATTGTGTATTTTATTAACATATGTAGGGTTGCTACAATACTTAAATCAATTTCTTGTCAGCACTCAATTAAAAAACTTATATACATTTTGGAAGTGAAGAATCCATTCCTTCAATTCATACTAAAAAACAATGTCATAAATGCAATAAAAATAAGGAAAATATCATGTAGTTCCTGAGTAGGATTGCTAATCACTATGTTGAATTTACTTTTTTAATGAACCATTTGAAACGGGTAGAAAGACTATATGTTCACTTGCAGTTATTAAATGATTTTCTGCAATTAGAAAACATCCGAAGGAAGACCGGCGATATTTCCCTGTTAATTTAGTGTTAATTTCCAAAACTAATCTTTCGATTAGTTCCTCATGGAAAGATTATTTTACGCATTTATATGAAAAATTGCCTAACTTCGCTATGAAGAACATAGTACTTTTGATATAACGGGCTTAAACCATCCTGACATTGTTCCGATGTCTTTATTGCAACGGCAGCCTCCCCCCGTTCGGCTATTGATGCAGCACTATTGGGAATGCCCGACTAAGCCACAGGCATACTGTAGCTAAGAAGAAGATTCGAATCGTCGCAGGTCATGAATACCTGGCCAGAAGTGTACAATGCTATAGTGAACTCAGATAAATCAACATTAGATTTTAGAAATTTTAAAATTTGCTTGTGTATTTAATTTAGGATGTATACAAACCAAACAAATTTAAGTTGCTCAGATACGTGTGTAAAAAGTGTCAAAAATTATTAATGAAAAAGCCGATCTATAAACAGATTGCTAAGTGTTTTGGGATTAATAATTGTTTACTATTTACACGGATATCAGTGTTTATAGTTAACTTTTGCTCAACTATTTTCTTCAAAGTTCGCATTGTCTCCTTTGAATTTTAGTTGTATCTTCATAATTTTTCCTTCACGGAATTTGCCAATTAATGGACTGCCAAGTGAAGAGCAATAACAATATTCTCCCATTCTACCAATAGTTTCATTTATATATTATTGTCTCTTGAGTATATGCATTTTGGATATCATTCCCCACATACTAACTGTTAATAAAATCCAATGTATTAGGGCGACGAAAGGTTTTAGAAAGTGATTAAGCAGAATTAGTAAATTTCTCCTGTAGAATTTGCGTATGATTAAAATTTACGTGTTTTTTCCAAAAATTCCAATGGAAACTTTTCTATATTGATAAAGAAAAAGTGTTATTGCCTATTTATTTCTGAAGACAGTAAATTGTCCAATTTACAGTTTGCTATGTTTATATTCATATTTTCTGAATATAGACATGGAGACACTTTTTTAGCAAGCTAATGTTTCATTAAGTGTATTTTGGCAAGCCTAGTGTCATTGAAACCAACTTCGCTGATTAGAAAAATGTTTGATTATTTTTTAATACGTAAAATCTTGGGAGAAACATTGGACTAATTTACAATCTTCTTTAACCACTTATGGACTAGATTAATCATATTCATAGGCTTATACCCACAGAGAAGGAAATTTCCTGTTTACAACCAATATACCTCACACTTCAGTTACTGTGAGAGGGATCCCTTAAGGAAATACTCGGAAATTCTTTTCGCGGGCGTATAAGCAAGGAAAAGAAGAGACTGTAATGTAGCATGTGTTAATTTTAATTTGGAAAATGTGAAAGTAATTTGCCATTCGAAAGTAATCGCATACAAAGGAATTTAGACTCAAGGATTGTGAATTATAAGGGGACTAATGAAATATTTCACCAAAAGGCTCAACGTTTACTGTATATGAAAGAAGTTATGATAAAAAATAATTGCGTATATTATTATACAGGATGAGTCACGTAACTCTAGTATCTCCGGTAATTTGTGAACGGTTTCCACCGAATACAGCTTCCATGGAAGTACATGAGCGAATTGATGAATGTAATCATTTCCTTTTTATCGATTGTATTTTACAAGTTATTAAAATAACTATGATTTTTTTCAAATGGAACTATACATAATTTCTAGTCAATCATGACGAGCGTAAAAAGACGAATCCAATGTTATACATATTGTCATATTATGTTATACATTTTTTTACTAATATTGTTTTCTTTTACTCGTATTTAACGTAAATTTTGACGGCGCTCGGGGTTTTACAATATCCGTTAAACATGAGTGACAAAAATCAAAATTAATAAGCAAAATGCTTATCTAACATATGACTTAACATATGTATAAACTAACCACATTCTCTCATGTACTGCTGTAAAAACTGCATTGAAATAACTTCAACTGTTCAAACAATTGCAGGAGGTGCTAAAGTTACGTGACTCATTCTGTACAAAAATAATTAAAAATAGTTGTGATGTAAGTTTCAAACAGTGAATAGATTAATCGTGAGAAAAAAGGGTTGGAGTTTCGAGTCACAAAAATATAATTTTAAAATATATTTATAGTTCTTGGGATAAATTGGTAGTATAAATTGAAAATCTCGCCGATTTTGATATTACTGCTCTACTTCTTTAAAATCTATTCTATTCTCATATTTACCACCAGGTGATTAGTGAAAACAACTGAACCCTCGTGTACTAAAGCTCTTTCTATTCTAAAACGGTTTCTTACAGTCTGGTGTTTCACCAACCAAGTAGTGTCGACTAGCGCGCCTACCAAAGAGAAAATACAATTATTGTATTCATATTGTGGATTCGTGACTCTCGCTATTAATGCGAACACAACTTAATTTTAAAAAATTCCCTCAAGATACGAAATATACGCTACTGGGGACGCGAAGGCCTGCATTTAGGAAATAATTCTGACGCTGACAGAGATAAAGCGGCAGAAATAAACGGAGGCAGGTAGGCGCCGCAAGCCCGCCCTGTGTAAATGTTGCAGCAGTGTTGAATCTAAAAGCATTGTACAACAGACGTATAGGCAGACAAAGAGACAATCCGACGGACAGACGGATGGACAAACGGACACACAGACGTATTACTCTCAACCAATGTTTCGGTAACAAGGACCCATAAAACGTAGATTCTGAGTACACAACAGGCTAGAGGAAGTAATTGACTGTGTATAGGAACAAGATTTATCTACATTTACGACACTAGAGCCCCACAATACGTCAGTACGTAGTAAAGCAAAAAATTAAAAATTCACAGGATTCATTTTCAATGAAGTCACAAAATCTTCGAATATCGCAAATCGTCTTCGTGCAACTACGAGGTTGATGATAGATTGTTTTCCTTAATCAAACCTGTTTTATAACATTAGATCTTCAAATAATACTGTGTACAACATTTTGAAAAAATGAATGGTTTTCGCGTAATTTTAGGTTGAAATAAAGGCTGTTTATAAACTTTTTTTATTAAAAACGTCATCAAATTTTCTTTGATGCATAAAATAATGACGCAGGTCTCATTCTCTGAATTTTTGAAAACGTACAAAAAAATACAAATAATGCCAGAAAGTATGTGCTGTTGTAGCACCACTAGTTGAATGATTAATCTGTTTCCCCTCATGGAACGCTTAATACTTAACGCAATCTGAATGATCGATTTATTATTATCCACAAGACAACGCGAACGTGACGTGCTCCAGACCGAAACTCTCGCCCAGTATTTTCGTGGCTTGCTGTGGCTGCTTCTTTCCTCGCCCCAGAAGCGAAATCTCTCGCGAGGGGCGGGGCCACGCGGGGGCTTTTGCTGCGCGGTGCATGCAAGAAAGTGCGCCCGGCGGCGGCGGGGGCGGCGGAGGCAGCGCGGTCCGTCGCCGGGCCGGGCGTTCTGCGCGGGGGAGGGGGCGCGGTAGCCGCTTGAATCGGACAAGAGACGGCGCCTCTGCCGCCCGCTGTCGGGGAGGCGGGAAGGACAAGGGGATTCGCGACGCGCCGCGCCGCAGCCAGGGTGCCACACCGCCCCCGCTGCCCCCACGGCGCCGCGCCGGCGCGAGGGCCGTCATGAATACTTGAGTCGGTTGCATGCAGCCGCATGGAACAGTATGAAACATTGCCAGGGACTACATTGTACACACTTGCGTGGAGTCGACGTTCATTAATTATCTGCGAAGGAATAGGAAAAATCCTCGCATGTTTCTGGCTTCCTCCCTCCCCCGCGGCCGGCGCCCCGCCGCTCGCCCAGCGCCCCTACCCACTCGCGCCGCGCGCTCCCGCGCCTTGCTTACTTGCTTACTTTGCCTTCCGAAGCCTCGCAGTCATTTGTCATTCGCATTGTCAAACGCAGCGCAGCGCACACAATTAATCTCTGCTGCGCCGCCGCCGCGCGCTAAATGAAACTGCCTAATATATGTTACGTGCCTACTGTGTAACTCGGCACGCAGTGGAAAATTTAAACAGGTTGATGAATAGCTTGGGGTTGGATGTTCCAAGATTATTAATTTCAATTTGAATGAGCTTTCACTATCTTCGTCACCAATTCAACTACAGGTTGTCATTATCAATTTCCCTGCTTTGCGAAATCTGGAGCAAAACGGAGAGCGGGCCAGTGAGAGCGTCGGGCAAGGGCTTCGGACCGCGTGGGTGGCGGGGCGCGGCGCGGGGCGGGGCGGGGAGCGCGGGGCGGTAAGTGAGCGTGCAGGTGAGAGTGAAGCGCGGCGGGGCGTGGGAGGCGGTGGGCGTGGACCGGCGCCCGGGGGCCGGCGCTCGGGCCCAGCCTGAGGCTCAACAGGTAGCTGGTAGATTAGGAATGAGAAGCCTGCTCGAAGGTATTACGGCCCCGAGCGCCGTTAATTAGCTAATACGTTACACGCGCGGCGATCGCCCGCTTGGCGCGCGCCGCATCACGTGCGCCCGTGGGCCGCCCGGCCGCTCGTCCGGCCGTGCGCCCGCTGCCCGCTGCCCGCTCCCGCGCGCGCGCTCGCCGGGGCCTACCGCCCGGGAAACCTCCCGCCCCGCCCCGCACCGCCCCGCGCACCACGCCTCGCCATGCACCTCCCTCGCCTTGTCGCCTTGCTGCCTTGTCGCTGCCTCGCTCGGGCGGCCGGACACCTGCTTGTCCGCTGGCTTGCCGCCGCGCCGATCCCTCGTCCGCTTGCTTAGGTCACTCACGCCGCTGTTCGCTCGCAGGACCTTAATCTCCCCACCCGACCCGGTCCGCCCACTGACAATTCGACGGGCGTCTTCCTCTCTTGCTCACCTCGCTCTCCTATACACATAAGCACGAATCAATGTTCGCCATTTATAGAATTTACACTTTAATGTGCTTTCTCGTTATAGTTTGAATTTAAAATTTCGTTCTAAATTCAGCTAATTATTATAATAACATTGCACTCAGTATTAATACATATGTTTGTAAGGAAAAGAAAAAAATAAAACAAATAAATGATAAACTTTTGATGAATTAACTACTTAAAAAATATTCTAAATTAAAAAAAAAATCCAGAATCTTATTACATATCAATTGATTCTGCTCTTCCCTTTCCCGTAAATACAATTTATCTCAGGTGACGTTTACACAGATACTCATCTTTTATTCAAGTATCACTCACGCCTACTTTACTCTATGATTTCCCAACTGTTTATTGAGGAATTCAACTTTTTCTTAGTCGTCGAAGTTTTGGAAGTGGATGAATGGCTAAAATGATGAATTAAATGTTTTTACGAGTAATTCATTCTAAGTTGATTATAGGGTATTTCGTCTTTCCCTCATTTTGCAAATCAGCTTCCTTCGAATCCCCTAAGTCCAGTGACGTGTTTCTCCTGTAATATCTTCCGTAGACAAGGTTATCTGTTAGACACCCTTATCTGTTACGTAAACTCAAATACTTGAAAATATCTCCTACATTTACGTGTACCCTCAGTGATGCGCGTTACTTTGACCAACTGTTAATCTGTCAGTTGGCACCTGCGCACTAGCGCACCAGATCGATAATTGTTTCTATACAGAGCAGTCTCTCTCATTAGTCATCTCGTACACAATGCTGCTCTCCCACTCGATTTCGCCTTATTTTCTCCAATTGTGTGTTTGCCAATCCGCGCGGTGGCCCCTTCGCGTTCGCTCACTTCCACCTGCGCACTGTCTGTCGGCCGCACGCAGCGCCGCTCCGGGCCGGTCGTTATTTTGCTCGCGCGATAGCCATTCCACTCTATCACTCACTGGCCAACATTCCAACCCGCTCTCATACTTCCGCGCACCGACCACCCTCCCGGACTAGAGTGAACCCAACGCATTCCTACGCTCTGCCTGCGTACCTTTCATCCCATTCGTATGCACGTCCACTTCCCCCACCCCCGTTTCTACATGGCCCTTTTTTATCCGACGAACTCCCTTTTCTTCGTATCGTCCATCCGCCAACTCAATATTTCACGCATGTACCCACCCACACAAAATCCCTCAATTTCCTCAATTTTCTCATGCGTTACGTTGGCACACCTGGGTAACGTGCACACCACACCGCTAACACATCTGCATGAGACCTGTCAGTTTGTACGCCCACGCCTCCGTGGTCAGCCTACTCGCGCTCTCTCGCTACTCTACCACGGTCGTCGATACGCCCACCCGCCTATCCACATAGTATCCCCGTGTCCCTTGCCTGTGGGATTGTCAATATATGACTGCGTTCTCGCACCACCTGTCAACACCGTCTCCCCCAGTCACTCACCCACCATGCGCCACCCGTAATTCCCCACCCGCCTCTCTCACAGGCCACCCTCCGCTCGCCACTCTGCACCTGCCACCTGTCTTCCATCACTACTCGTCCTTCCATTCCAGCCCCCTGCCAAGCACCACCTCCGACCTCCCACTCGCCACTTCCCTGTACCAACCCACCACTTCCAACCGTCAACCTCTCGTCTGCCACCCTTGGTCCGTAACCTGTCTCTTGTCACCTCACATCTATCGTCTAATTCGTCTTTTTTGCATTGACAATCATCTATTCGACCTCACCAACACATCGTCATTCATCCGTTGTTCGCTATTCTGCACCCACCAACTGTGACCTACAACTCACTAATAATCATTCCCTGTTACCCACCTTCCATTCCGCACGATAGCGAACACCGCCGACACTTCCCCACTTTCGCTGCTCCCGCCGCGCCGTCACCGCCACCGCGGCTCCCGCCGCCATCACCCAATCCCCGCCACCCCGCACCGCCGTCGCCTTCTTTCCGTCGCGGGCGCCCCTGCGCGGATATTTATTAGATTTGTCGCCCAACGAAGATAGATGTATCCTGTTTGTTGACTCCATCAATTTTCCGTTTACCCGCGCGCGGCCGCGAGACACGGCGCGCACGGTGTGGGAGGCGCGGGCGGTGCGGGAGCGAATGTGTTCGGTGCGGCGCGGCGTGGCGCGGAGCGACGCGGCTGGGCGCAGGGGGGGAGGCGGGCGCAGTCCGCGCGGCGCTTGTTGACTCGGAGAGGTTTCGTCGCGGATGGCGTTTGCCGGCACCGCGACGCCCTTCGCCGGGGAAGTTTGCTGAGGGGCGTGGGTGTGCGTGGATGCACGCGTGAGCGACCGCAGCGACGCGACGGTTGCACAAGGGGCGCTGGCGACGGCGGCGGCGGCGGCGGCGACGCTCGCGAGACGAGCCCAGCCCGGGCCGCCGTCTGACAGAGAAGCCCTGCCTGCCCTGCCTGGCGCCACTAGGGATAGTGGCAGCTGCGATGGTGACAGAGGTGCTTGTAATGGGAACTGGGGTTGATGACCCCGACGTTGGGGTGGGGTGGTGGCGGATCGATGACGAGGGAGGTGAAGGCAACGGCTAGGCTAACGGTGGTGAGGAGTGTGCTGTCTGTGATGACAGTGTTACGGATGATATCTGCGGGGGTGTGGAGATAATGTTGGATAGTGGGAGTGACGACGTTATTGGAGTACTGACATCACTGTTAATATTTGAGATATAAAGAGTGCAATTCGATCGTAAGAAGTACTGATAGTATGGTAAAAAATGAGAGTAATCACTATTTAGGCGTGAAGTCGTAGCAAGGGGAGACGAGGGTTCAAACCAAAATCAAGCCCATGCACTGTTATGAATTACTCAAAGTTACTTGCGTTTTTGTGTATGAAATTTCATAAATATAAACAATGTGAATTTTCAGGCCTCGAGCAGATAAAGCATGCTTCTTGTGTTTATGGAATTAGACTTATACATTTGATTTGGATACCTTAATTATTATACGTGAATACTTGCTCAGAAAATGTAATTCGCTTTGCTACGATGTAATCGGAAATTTAGCGTGCTGCCAAATACAAAATTGTAGTATTGAATCTTTTTTGTTTGATGATGACAGCAATAAATTATTTTTCATTAACTATGTTTAATTGGAAAAGACGGTTCTCCTGAAGCTAAAAATCTTATTCTTAAAAAATAATGACAAGAGTACATTATATATTTCTAATTTAAAATCACTATTTATTCATAATCGTTTACGACGTGTAAAAAAATAAGCCGTTTGCGCACTATTTAAAAGAACTCATAATAATTTCATGATTGCCATAAAGTATCGTAAAAGTGGTTCGTACCTATTATTCCGCTTTATATTAGGGGTAAATGGTCACAAATATGTGCTGCCAAGCATTACCCTTCTTGGATTTGCCTATATATAATTTTTATATCATGTCGATGTGAGAGACTACCCTCAATTTCCTCCATTATGGTATCATTTGGAGATTATAACATTGTTGGTGAAAATCGATCATTAAATTATTAATTTTTGTTAGTAAAAATTACTTAATATATTTTTAAAAGAGGCCACTGCTTCAAAATATTGTTTATGAGTTACAATGAGTATGAAATAAAAAAAAGTAAAAAATAAAAATGTTGATACATAGCAGTGGACAGAACATAAACAGTGGAATATGTCACTTGTAGCTAGAAATACGGTAGATTGTCCATTTAAATAAGTGAGCTAATATTTTTCACAGCACGGATCATTGCATTAGACCCCCAAGCTTTCAATTTTCGCGCCGCCTCGGCCGCGCTCCAATTTCTCCCCTCCCTGCAAAGCTTCCTACCCCTACTAGTTGCACTTTCGGGGCTCTCGCGGGTAGACAGACGGCTCGGCACGGGAGTGCAGAATGCTCGCGGGAACTGGCGTTGGGCAGGCCTGATGTACTTACTAGCTGTCTCCTCCAGGTAGCAGCTGACTATCCAACGCTCGTAGCCCCTTGTATACTCACGGCGATGTCACGCCATGACTCACCCCGAAGCTCACCGTTACAGTGGCTACCTTCTCATTGCTGGCATGCTCAAAACGCGGGCTTTACCTTACCAGTGCTTTTTCTAAACGTCCCAACACAGCTACTACTACCCTTAGAAAACTAATTTGCATCGGCACAGTAACTACAGAATTAATTCTTTAGTATTGTTTAAATAACGATCCCTCTCCCTTCTGCTTCCGCAAGTAGTAAAAGTGAGGCCAATGGAAAGTGCGCTTAGTAATGCTAGAGCTAAAGCAAGGGGACCCCTCAGCTGTTCAACGAACCAAGGAAAACTGGACAAAACGACTAATCAGTAGAGACCGCATTTTTATGTTATCACATATTTTTTGTCGTTCTATTTACCGTTCTCAAAATTATAATCTTTGCGATTCGTCGCCGTTCTAACACAATATCCAATTTTTCGTTACATATTTTTACATATTTAGTATATTACATATTTTACATATTTTGCAATTTTCACAAAATATTTTTTATTCAATTATGAATTTTTTTCAATTTTATTACATTTTTATTAAAAGTACGAGTATTTTTAAAAATCTGTATTTTTCCTTCACTATTACTGCGTGCTATCTACTCCAAGTACGCTACGTACGCGATCGAATGTTCTCAAAAGTCCGGCGCGCCTGCTTCAGTTATCTCAGTAGCGGGGGGGGGGTGCGTCAGCGACTGAAATCATTTTTACCTTAAGGTGTGAAAAGAATCACTGACTTTCGTGATCTTAAACACTAATTTCCGAGAAACTTTGGCGATCGCCAACGTGACGGCCAGTTTGTTGAATAGCTTCTATTGCCTCTAGTCGGGCTGCTAAACTACGGTTCTGGATGGCAATTAATTACTACAGTCGAGAAAATGTGTAGTGCAAAGCGTCCATCAACTTGTGCTCTCCAAATGATTTTTAAAATGTTTGAATTATGTTGAACATGTGTTTACGAAATTTTTTATAAATGTAATTTCATATTATGTAAATGTGTTTTATAATTAGTGTATTTTAATATTAAATATTATATCCGATTTTACATATTTATTACATTTTTCTACAGTTTTCATTGTATATTTATGAACATATTTTGACTTTTATAACACATATTTTTCCGGACTCGACTGATCATATTGAGGGTCATTGACGTAGAAACTAAATTTTAATAATTGTTACAGGCATATTTAGTCGTATAGAACTATGCAGTACAAATTGTAACTAATGCTTTTAAATCGTTATAAAATATCATTTTCATTTTTTAAAATACAGTCTCTCGTTCTAGTATAGAAAAAGTTATTCAACACAAAATATTTTACTGGGCATTTAAAATATTATTTAAAAAATAAGTAAAATACCAATTTTTGTATAAATTGTAACTGTTTAATGTCATCTAGCAATGTTTGTAAGATAACGAACATTTATTGAATGTAGATTTCCTGTAGTGAGCAGTTGCTACTGACGCCTATGAATACGAGTTAATCCGTACGATTTCTACCAATGTAATTTTGATACATGTGTTGAATTAAAACATATTCCCATCACTCTGTCAGTTTTGAAAAAGCTGATTCTTATATTAACATGCAAGGCAATTTAAGTATTGTAAAATTAATGAAGCGATTCTTGCAGGAAAAAATGTTAATGGTATTCACTAATTATTCGTACATATAGTGTGTATTTTTTGTACTCTACGATATTAGAATATCATGCCATATCTTAGACGGAAATGTAGTACTACATTCGCAAAATACAGGTAACGAGCTGTGTAAATGTTGACTGAATTCGAAAGAATTCTGAATGCGTAATATAAAGAACTTAATTTAGTCTTTAATTCAGATATATGGGTATGAAATTTGAAATTTGATTGAGTTGAGGAACCCAAATCCAGAATATTATCTTATCGTCAGCCAATTGTGCATTGCTCATTTTTAATTGCGCATGCAATTGCTTATTTGAAACGTTTAAATGCTTTTATCCACTTTGGTTAGGTAAAGTCAAACATTACGACATTAGGTTCAGTGTCGTAATGAAGCTCTTTACCGCACCCAGTGCGGTAAAGTACTTCATTACGACACTCGTTTTGTAATGGGTTATTCCGCGACTAGCTTGATTCCTACTATTAAAAATAACAACAATTGTTCAAAGAATTTTTATTGACATAACTTTTTAACAGAATAAGAGTTCAAATTATAATAATAGCTATGCTTATTTGTTGTAAACATTAATTACAAATTTGACTTCCTTGAGTAATAACAAATTGTCTTGAAATTAATGTCTTGGTGTTTGGTATATTAATTATAATATACGTATTCTTATCCTCTATATCACTTAATTCTAAATTTTTCAATTCCTCTCTACGGCAAGCTCCAAAAACGCCAACTATTAATGTCACCTTCATCATTAAATAAATTTCATTATCTGCCTCTATTAAAAATTTATGTATGTCATCTTTCGAAAATATTTTAGATTTCTTGCTCATGTATCCTTCGCTCTTTCTTTTTAAGAAAGCTATCAATTGTGTGAACTTACTTATGTCCACATTATCATTAAGTAATATTGTACTCTTTAACATGGAATAATGTGACCATAGACTTGAGGGTTTCTCTTTTTAGACTTACCAGAGAAGTACGCCATCATAACTTTTTCCGAAATGGTTTTAATATGTTTGGTTGCACTCCAGTCTCTAAATAAAGTGTATTCACGCTCATATTTTTTTCGTGATTTCTCTGGTAATAGCGTGTCTAGAGCAGCATTTGCTGCTATTTCGATGTCAGAATCACAGCTGCTGTCACTCATATTGGAAAAAAATACTCTTACACCATGGAAAGAATACACAAAGCTTGAGGTTGACACCAAATGTGTTTCAATTGTTATCATTGTTAGAAACAGTGTCGCCACTTCTAGAAAATAAATCGTTAGTACTAAACGAACGCGTAGGACGATCTTTTAGATTAAATCTAACTAATTTTTACAAAGTGGATAAAACGTTGTACGATATACGTGTCGTAACATCTTATTACAATACTCGATTGGTTACCAAACTCGGCCTAACGGCCTCGTTTGGCAATCTTCCAATCTCGTATTGTAATAAGATGCTTTACGACACTTATATCGTAAACTACTATTAAACCATTCCCCTTTGAATTCTATACATTTTTATTACCAAACAAATTTGAAACATCCGAAATCATTCTGCTTATTGTTTTTTTCAAATCATATTATTATATTATTATATTATTATTATTATTATTATTATTATTATTATTATTATTATTATTATTATTAGCTTAGAAAACTGTTCTTTACGTTTCTAATGGGTTTAATGGTTTTAAAAAGTCAAGCGGGATTTGTATTCCGAAACTCAGACGTGGAAGCTACTGCTCTTCTCATAATGCTATAGGGCACCTCTCATTCATGTGAGAAAATTCATAGCATTTTGTCATATGTTTTTAGCAAGTTCGAATATTTATTTAACATTTTGCGTCATGTTATGGAATGGTCGACTTGCCGGGCATTGGTTTAAAACAGTAGAATTTTTACGAATAACTGAAAAGTAAAGGCAAACTGCCACCGCTCTTGTGTAATATGTAGCTATGTTTACAAATTTTTATGAAACGGAGAAGAACGCGACATTTATAAGATAAATAAAAATTTAACAAAATATTTTTTTAAAATTATTATATGCAGTCATTCGCCGAATTCTTAGAAATGAATGTTGGTGTGCAAAATGGCAAAGGGAATTTCAAAAGTAAGTCACATTTCTGCTGAATGTGTGAAGCAGAAAGACGTTTTTATGTTTAATTCAATATTGTATATATCGTACTTTTTATAGTACATTCTCATTTACATATTTTTGTTTATGTAGCTGGACAATTTGTAGAGTAAATTATACCCTGCTAAAAGACAAATGTAATGAAAGGTAAGTAGAAATGGTAACATCTTATTAAGCAGCTAGAAAATGAAATAATATGGAATTTTTGTTAATAATTTATTTTTAATAAGTCCAGCATTGGACAGCTGCTTTACACTAGATGATTCGACATGAAATGTTGTCTGTTTTATACATGCAGTACTTATGAAACGAAACCGGAATAGGCGTAGCGGTCGTGTTTTCACGTTATTATTCACTTTGGTTTTCCGCGAATAAAAGCATTTTTGGTGTATTTTTAATCCTTGTTTGCTGTCCTGTAACACAAATTGCCCTACAGCTATTTTATATGACCTGTCCACAAATAATAAATGTGTTCAAGGATCATCAGAAAATCGTTTGCCTTTACAGGTTTATCATGCCGATGACGAGCAGACGACCATTGAAGATGTTAATCTATGAAGTGACTCGCCATGCGGGCAGTTTCTGTTGCATTGATACGCAAAATAAAAGGCAGATAGAATTGCAATAATGGAAATAAAAGGTGTGCACTCTTCAATCCGGAGTTCATTGCAAATAATACAAGCCTGCAAAATTTAGGTTATCGAAAATTATTTGAGAAATTTCATCTGTAATTTACAGAATTTATTATGCTGATTTTAAATGTAAGCTTCATTCTTTCCTATCACATGGTTTTCCCACAAAGTGCGTTTGAGTATATGGAAGAAGAATAAATAAATTCAGTTGTTATAGAAACAAATTTATACAAATGAAAATTAAATGGATCACATGCAAAATGCAGAATGCAGAATTATATGCAGGAAATCACTTTATATTTTGTGGTACCGTATTTCTCATCAAATCTCCGTTTGCCACTTTTCCGTTAGTATGATCCTTCTCTGTATAGCATCTGACAGTAGCAACACCGACATTTTCGACAAAGTATGAGAAATGTAGGAAATGAACCTTCAGGTTTATTGAACAGTCCATATCTTTAAATTTCATAAACATGTCCGTTATCAGCATAACATTAAATGTGCTTATAGTTTCCAAGAAATTTCTGCACATTTGTGAATGCTGTCCAAGCTTCTTTCTGAACAATTTCCATTTTTATTTCAAATACTTCATCTTTGAAGAGCTTCCAAATATTTGGACCTATAAAGTCTTTTTTCTACATAAGCTTCTTAGAGTCCTGAAAATTTGCTGAATTGAAAGTATTGAAAACACATTCCTTCTCGCAGCAAGGTCTTCACAAATGGTTTCATTAGTCCGAGCTTTATATGAAGTGGTGGAAAGAAGACTTTACTTCGATCAACCAAACTTTCCCGTAAAAATGTTTGCGTTTGCCGGTTCTAAAGGGTATAGCCGAATAAGGGTATGAAAAGTGCCCCCAAACCAAATCGATAATCGCGATGCTCATCCGTGGATTCACCAAAAATCGACCTCCTAGGACAATCTGTTGCAGAGATACGAGAAACGTGTTTTCCATGTTTTATTTTTTCTCGGCGTCTATTGCATTATCAGGCTGAAAAAAATTGGAGGGACGGGGAAAAGTAGTTAAAGTTTAAGGTATTTTTGGCAATAAATTCTGACACCACATTCAAATAAAAAATAAAAAAATTGAAATGTATTTTCGACGTAATAACGTTGGAGTAGTCTCAGTTTTTTCCCTTTATTGATTGATTGATTTTTTCGTGTTTCCGGGCGCGTCAACTGCGTTGGTCATTAGTCTCATAAGTGTAGTGCATGTTTTTTTCTTGGAAGATGACGGTGATCTTCCCCCGCTGGATGGCGAGATCCGGTACCGACCTATCGTTATTTACGACAGCCTCATGAGGTCATCTTGTGTACTAATTGTCTACTACATCTTCAGAAAATAACTCACTACGACTGCAGTGAAACCAAAATAACTAACTCACTACGATACCCTGTGATAGATTTCTTTGCAGGAAGCAAAGAAATATGTACTGAAATAACAACCATCTAACGATTTCTAATAACAGTCGAGTTCCGAAGTGAACAACAAAGGAACTACAATTCTACAATAGCAATCTGATCTGCTTTAAGTAAGAATTCTCTGAAGTCGGAACAACCAAGAGCAGAAATACTAATGGCATGATAGAAAAATGTACTTATTCTCTGGCCCTTCAATTAAAATATTAATTTGTGCGAAAGCGTTGGGTGCTGGAATTTTTTCATTTTCTTCCCTGAATCCATCACATCAAAATCTGTGTAAATGATCTATTAATTTGCAGACAATGTTTCCGTCACAGTCGCATGGGATGACAGAAAATTGTATTTTTTCTGTAGATTCAATTAAAATACTGATTTGTGCAAAAGTGATGGGTGATGGAATATTTTCATTTTTTTTTCTGAATTCAGTAAATCAGCTACAACTTTGCAGACAAATTTTTAGGTGCAGGCTTGTGTAATTAGGAATACCTAGTTTAATTGTTACTTAGATTTTAAATATACTTTGCTTTTTGGACAGCAGTACATTATTAACAAACTCACGCTCAAATATTTTCCGAAGTGGCGGACGCGCCAATAAAATCCGTCCGACATCAGCAAGAGATGACATTTCCGTATCATACATAAAAAAAAGAGAACTCGCCTTCGGGAGAGCTTCTTTTCCGCCCCTTGGGATTTTATGCCAGCCAATACAAAACACTAAAGTTCTAAGTGCTAGTGATTGGTCATTCCTTCCGGCTTCGCGGAACGAGGTTTGTCCAATATTGACTCCATGGTTACGAAGATAGAATATTATGTGCCCTTTTTTTCGTGGAAGGGAGAGTACGTAGACTTTGTCTTTTGCAAAAGAGGTAGTTTATTTATTTATTTATTTTATTTTATTTATTTTACGTCAAAAAACAGTTGAAACTGCGTATGACGTGCTATGGGGAAAAGTGAATCCTGTGCACATTTTCAAAATTCTGAGATCCCTACACTTAGTCATATACTACATGAATTCTGAAAATTAAAAAAAAGCTCTCATGTAATAAAATCTATTTTAAAGGACAAATAAGCAATAAATTTTAATCTCTTATCCATGATGCTCTTCGTCAAGGAATACTACTTCCTGCCGCAACAACATGGAAACGATAATTTGAATAACAATATTTCCCGATGAATTCCAGAAGACGTGCACACATAATGAAGTTACATTTATGTCCAGAAGCAAAACAAGGGGCCATCTCAGCATTTGCTCAATGGATCAGGGAAACTGGACGAAAAACCTGATCGAGATGGAGTTCATTGACCCGGAGGCTGCAGTACAATACTTGTTACAGGTTGTTTATACACATTTATACAGTCCAAATGGTAAATAATTCATTATGTATCATTGTTAAAATTAATGTTACTTTCCTTGTGATGCTCAGTATAGTCTCTAATTGTATAGAAACTGTTATGCAACAGAAACGGTTTCACTTGGGATTTAAACTTTTCTATCGAATTTAATCGTTTAGTGTCTTCTGGCAGTGTTGTAAAATAATGTACATGTATTGTATGTGAATTTTTTGTAATGAGCTGTTGATACTGTCACCTGATGAATATGATTTCTACGTCGAGTGTTATAGTAATAGACCGGCATTTTCTGAAAATATATTCTCGCCCTTAAGCAAGTCATTTTTGACAAAAACCACTGATTCGTAAATCAAAAGACAAGGTAATGGTAAAATTCCTAGATTAATGAAGAGAGGCTTACAAGAATCACGTGGGTGGGTAGAAAACTCAGACAAAGCGAAGCGTCCTGGTAGTTTCCAACAGTAGAAAGAGAAAATATGTTGTCAGTCATTATGATGACACTAATGTCACTGCCCAATTAATCCAACAGAAGGAGTTGAAATACAGGCATTGTATGTGTAGCAAAAGACATTGTGAAAAAATGACCCAATACCCTTCGATTGACATAGATACTGAATTACTGATTTTCGAAAATTCAGAGATTTCAACAAATACGGAATCCGCGAAGTTATTATAAGCGTATTAGTGAAGCTACATTAGTGAAAAATAAGAAAAAAATGTAGCTGTTTTTTTGAGGAAAATGCAAATTCCTTTTACTTCAACTAAAGATTTTTATTTTCAGAAAAATCGTACATGAAATTATTTAAACATCTATTTTTTAGAATAGTTTTCATGAAGGAAAACTATCTCTTATATCTATATTGTAGCTATGCAACGTATATATTTCTGAATTTTTCGAAAACGTTTTATCATTTTTGAAAATATAGCAAGTGAACTGAAAATGGAACCTAGGCCATTTTTATAAGCGTACTATTTGCTCTAATCCAGGAAATAAATTTTAAAAAAATTGAAGGCGATTTTGAAAATATATTTTTTTAAATGCTTACATTTCAGGCAAAATTAAGATAAAATGACTTATATTTTCAAAAATTTGTACCTGATTTTATTCAGTGATCTGTCTGTGAAGAACAGATTTTACTCTGAAAAAAAAAATTTTAATATTGTAGGCTAGATGAAGGAAAACGTGAAAAAATTAGAAGTTTTGCAATTTTCAAAAATGCGGAGAGTTCAACGAAAAGGAAATCTGCTCCGTTGTTTAAGCTTTATCTGAGCTTCCTTTGCTAAAGAGATCATTGAGAGCATCATTTTCTGTGCCGAGAAAAAAAAATATCCAAGAATTTGGGGCCATTTTTGAGAAATTTTGAAATTCTTGGTATGGTTTTATGTAAAGTACCCTCTTAAAATATCAAATGTGCTGTTTCAAATTTGCTGGGCCTCGAGTTCAGCATGATCGATCTTGAAATATTAATTTTGGAGAAAATCGTTTGAACGGTGTAGACAGTAGTGTTGACCACAAACGGTCGAACAGATAAGCATTTTGCCGTAAACCAATTTTTCGGTTTCATGTCTCAAAACGTGATTCTTTCAACACGTTTTAGAAGTAATTTACCTCAGGTAAGAAGAAGATTCATCCACTTTTTCGATATCAGGGTCCCTCAATACGTTTTATGACGAGAAATCGATAGTTTCCGTTATAGCATTACAATACTTTCTCTTTACTTCGTAAATATGTAGTAGGCGAGAAAGTAAAAATTGGAGAAAATTTTGAATGTCTTAGTCTTTTAGTGTATTCATGACAAGTATTTCAAAACTTACAAGATTCGTTCGCTGGCTTTGGAGTGCAGTCTGATTAATCAAGGAATGTCCATGTAGAATAAAATCTTGTGCATTGTTTAGGCGTTGATGTTGTTCATAGACGGACAGTCGGATGGATGGGTGCACCGGGAGAGACGCTTTTCAAAATAACATTTCCAGTATCAGTCATCCTGAAAACATATTTCCTTCAAAAGTTTCGAAAAAAATCAAAATGTTTTTTGCAGCTTTACATAACTTTCACTTTATAACGTATAGAGAATACAAGAAAGTAATTTATTACGTATATGCTCCGGATTTACTAGTGTAAGAAAAAGTAGCTAGGGAATTGAAGACACTTAAACAACTGAGAGGGTAGGACGTACTGCCAGCCTCAGTTATATCGCGAAATTACAGTAGAATCAACGGTCAACACGGAGCTGGGAAAGTTATAACTAGACATCGGATGTTTAGGGAAATGCCTATTTTATTCTAACGCACTTATTTAAAGGCTGATAATATATGTGTACAAATCGTGACAAATGATGTCATGTGACGAAGTTTTATAATGCTTATTTTTGCTTTTTTTAGCATAAATGCTTTTTTGGCATAAATAGATAACTTTTTTAGGACTTTTTTGCCTTTTAGGTATTATTTTTATATACAATGTTAAGATATCGGAAAATTGGCCGTGGTCCAACGTGCCCATTCATTACGAAATCTTCAATTTACGTCTTGGTGTTATAAAATACGAGAGAATTTCTAAAATTATATCAACTGATTTTTCTCAGTTTCCCTATTACCAGCCGTAATAAATACCAGTCATGTTCTGAGAACATGGTCGATTGACAATACACCGAGGGCACCGAAATTTTAAGTGGAAATAAATGTAAATTCCCAAAAGGTTTCAGTGGTGATAGTGTTGGACTTCTAAAATATATGCCAGTCACATCATCAGATGTCGAGAGATCCTTCTCCACATTCAAACTGATTTGGTCTCCCAATCGTCACAAATTTGAAATTGTGATCCTTGAAAAGTTACTTGTAATATGCAAAATATTACTGGTTAATTCAAAATATTAAGAATAAAATGTAGAAGAGTTGTAAATATGTATATCTTGTTTTACATTAAAATGTTCAAACTTTTTTGTGCATTAAAGTTTACAAAATAATATAGACAAAAATTACAAACAATTTTTGATTTTAGTGTGTATGTAACTTATGACAGTGCCTTTTTTCTCCTTATTCTCGACGTTTTCATTCCTTTTTTAGGCGCCTAATAGACGATTTTTTAGTGCTTAAACATCCGATGTCTAGTTATAACTCTCGAGCATTAATCTCGTACTTGAACTGATGAACAGGTGGAAGTTAATAGTCGGTAAACACTTACACGCCAAAACAGACAATATACGGGAAATATATTTGAGTGCTACGAAGAATATGGGTATTAAAATTGATATTATGCTATAACAATTACAACATATTATCCTATGAACGGAATTCACAGTAGAATTGTATTACTGCAGAAAAAATAGAGAGGAAATTATAGAATTCAATTTACTTGTACATTTGTTTCAACGTTGACGAAGCGGTATCCATTAATCCGATGGAAAGTACAGTGCATGTGGGTAATAACAATCCAATTTAATTGCATTTATGATTGAAATTGTGAAATGGAAGACTGAATACATGCCACTGATGCCTTACGGAATACTTGGAAAACATTTCATCTTTGGAAAAGACTTTGATCTCACGAAGTGTAATGGAAATACTTGAACGATTGTCGAATGCCTCATGTAATGTCTTTGTCCTCGCATGGAATAAGACAAATAGAAGGCAATGGCACTTGGTTTCGAAGCCGGAGGGCCTTCTGGGGAAAGCTTAATCAATTCTAGTTCTCACAAAAGCTTGAAAAGTTTCTGGGAGCATCTCATCAACAAACATAAGACAAGGGAAGAGAGAAATATTTTTTCGTTAATTTTCTGAATTCATTGATGTTTTTAGCGCAGGGATTCTACTATTAATGGAGTTTTGGCTTTCAACACATTCCACTCTTAGTCGAAACAAAAATGAAAAGATTTGACGTCAAATTGCATTCAATGCTCTTCGTCATATATTCGTATGTTACCGAAAATGATTCACTTGATATATCTTGCTGAAAAATTATGATCCAGAAAATAGGTGTTTTAAAATACTTTTATAAAGCAGGTTTAGCCTCTCTGTTGATATCTGAAGCATATAATTATACACTTGTAGCCTCCGTATCATTTAATTTGTAAATGTGGCTCTTCAAGTAACTCGGATATATCATTGGTCTGGAAGAACTCTGTAGATTAAGATAATCCTCGGCTTTCTCTTTCACCAAAACCACTCGCTCTGCCGCCCCAACTCCCGCAGCATAAGCGCCTTGCACCTCCTTCAATCCTCCACCCTCGGCGGCACAGGCAACTTGTCTGCAAGTTCCGGGCGCGTGTAGCGGAGGCGGCGAAAGCACAAGTCGGAGCGCGCGCAAGTTTCCGCGGTTCGCAGAACGACTGGCGGCCGCATCCCGCTGCGCGAGGCGCCGCGGCGGCGGCGGGGCGGCGGCTGCGGGGCGGGGGCGGCGGCGGCGAAAGCGGCCATCGCAGCGGAGGCGACGACAGCCGCGGTTATGAGAGCGCTGGGCGGGGCGTGTGCGGTTTTTGACACGCGCCGGGCGACCGCTCATCTGGCAGCGGGCGGCGAGGGCGGGGAGAGCGGGCGGTGAGGACGACGAGGGCGACGGCACGGCAGAGGACGGCGGCGCGGGAGCATCGCTCGCGTCTGCCTCGTGACGACTTTGGGGTCGGCCGCCGCCCGCGACGCACGCCCCGCGGGCCCCAGCTGCGGGCTCCGGCGACGCCGCTGTCTCCGCCGCCGGCGCCGCCCCCGTCCCCGCCCCCGCCGGCGCTCGGCCCCCCGAGGAGAGGGGGCGGCGGCAAGTGGCAATTTCATTAGCGCGGGTGCCGCCGGCCGCTAGACGCGTCTGCCCCCGGCGCTGCCGCCCTCCGCCGCCCCCGTCGCCCCCACTGCCCGGCGTCGCCCTCGCGCCCTCAGCACTTGCCTCTCGGCGCCCGCGCCGCGCCCCATTGCTCTCCTGTTACACATGTAGATTCGATCAGCCGCCACCGCCGCCTTGTCCGCCGGACGGGGGATCTCCAGGAGCAGGCGGTGCGCGCCCGCTGGCGTGTCGTCCGAGTTCTTAGTTAATTAGATTCCAATTGAAAAATATGGGCGTCCCTGAAACACAATACGCGTGGGCTCGGTGCAGGGGCTGGCGGGACGCATGTGGCCGTGGTTGCGAGCTTCGCCGGTGCAGCTGCGCCCCGCTCTCCCCTCGCGCCGAGGTGGGGGTTGCGGCGGTGGGGAGGTGGCGATGGGGTTAGCTGGACGATCTACGGGTTGGCAATGCCTATCGGTAGCTACGGGCTGTAGTGGTGCAACATATACAGGAAATAAATAAAGTTGCTATCATGATGGGACCGCGTCATGACTACAACATTCTCGATGCGGATCACGAAATGAAGGATCACGATGATATCAGTTTCTTGGAGATAGGCTTCTCTAATCACCAGGCTGCGGCACGACCACATCTAACCCCTGAGTCTTCAGAAACACATACAAGGTAATATTGATTCCCTTCATGTTTTCTATAGTCAGTTGTCAGAACCTGAGCAAGTAGTTAACTGAGTTTAATGAATTGAAGTTTCCATTATTATTTTATGGTTCAATGCGTACTGTCTGTGGCGCCATCCCCCCCCCTAGTACAAAGTTGAGCTCAGAATTTTATCATCTCTATGTCTTTCCAAGTTGTACTTACTCTCAAATCGAAATATTTAAATGAAAATAAGCATAATAACGTTTTCCGAGGAAGATACTCAATACCTATTAAAGACAAAATTATCTTTTCTTAGAAAAAAATTCCAAACTCTGTTCAACCTCTAGGTCGATAAAATAAAAACTCTTTCTTATTCTTTTGCAAATCCATATTGTGGCCGAATTAAATCTCAGAACTTCCCCTTCTGGTGGGAGTTGAAAATATACTGAAGTAAGAGATACATCATAGTGCAGTGTGGGAATTGGAGTGACGAGTGGTTGAAGGGACTTCAAATTACGATGATACAGGGGAACGAGACATGATGGGAGTGTGGTGACGGCGGCGACGACAGGGGGCCCCCTCAGCCGGCTGGGCACTTAGGGGTGCTCACTTGGGGGCCGAGTCAGGGGCGTGCGTCCGATCGACTTCCCGCGATGAAGTGTCGTCTGCAACTCTCACCAGAGAACATATTATTATCAATTTATCTGAACTATATGTGTAGCAAGTTTTCAGGGTAGTTGCTCAGCGAAACTAAATTATCCTCTAATAAGGTTTGCCACACTTGATTACATTAAGTCGGGGGAAAATGATGTGTTCGGGTTTGGTCGGGTTTTACGATCCTTCAGCTGGTGCACTATTTGTAAATGAAACAGAAATCTCCTGTGATATACTCTAATATTCTCTTCCTTGTAGCCGGGCTAGCAACTGTTTTGCTTGTTTGTATTTGGACAACATTACATATTAGTAAATTAATAAAAAAAAGTTAATGAATGAAATATAAAATAGTAAAACATACATCAAACACAGATCACAATTAGCTAAACTAGTAGTATTTACAAGTGCACATACTTCCTTGCATTATTTGTAAATTTTGCAAGTTTCGAAAATTCGGCGAGTTCAACAAAAATTACATTTGCGTAATTTTTAATGTCATTTGCTCTATCCTAGAAAAATGTAATAAAAAATGTAACATTTTTGAGAAAATGTTGATAATGTAGTTAAGGCTTCACGTAAAATATCACCCAAAATCAAAATATCCGTTTGAAGCAAATCAAAATATCCGTTTAAAGGAAATAAAAATATCCGTTGCAGAGCCTAAAGCTCTGCTAAATCGATTGGGAATTATCAATTTGAGAGAAAGACGTCTGAACGACTTAGGCGCTAGCTTTGCTAATTATATAAGTCATAAAAATTGCATAATTTTATTAGGTATTTTTTAAAATAGCTATCCATGAATTTACATTCAGAAATTAAAATAAACGATGCGGAAAAATTATTGACTTGAAATGCGCGGAAAAGCGTTAAATCTTATAGCAAAAATTCTAAAAGAGGGACAGGATATTTGCACTTTCAGGTCAATGTACCAAATGTAACAAAAACAACGGAGACAACTAGCCATAATTTTCCAAATTCTATGATACCAACAGAAAAATGGAAACAATAAAATCTCCAAAAACATCATAGTAGGTGAGAAGTGTTTTTCAATAGAATATACCGGCAACGGAAGTGGTGTAGAATTCGGCAGCCTGGCTGTGAGGCTGCCGGTGCGTCAGTAGCCAGTGGGAGTAAGCCAGAGCGGCGGGCAGCGCGATCCGGCGGGACGCGCCTAAATTTTGTCTTGCGGGAGATCCACCTCCCCCGCGGACTCCTCCATATTCAAAGGCAATCAGGCAATGTCAATCTTAAAGAGTTTTTAATGATCCCGAGGGGTTGGCAGAGGCTGCGATGCGCAACTCCGCCACCGCCGTCTCCACAGCCGCGATAAAGCGCGCCGGGCGCCGGGGAGCAGCGTGGGCGAGGGCGTGGGCGAGGGCAAGGGCGTGGGCGAGGGCGTGGGCGAGGGCG
The DNA here is from genome assembly GCA_011170035.1 of Teleogryllus occipitalis. Classification (NCBI taxonomy): domain Eukaryota; kingdom Metazoa; phylum Arthropoda; class Insecta; order Orthoptera; family Gryllidae; genus Teleogryllus; species Teleogryllus occipitalis. The sequence continues at coordinate 125,062 of BLKR01002036.1, forward strand.
AGGGCGTGGGTGAGAGCGTGGGCGAGAGCGTGGGCGGGGGTGAGGGCGTTGGCGAGGGCGTGGGCGACGGCGTTGGCGATGGCGTGGGTGAAAGCGTGGGTGAGAGCGTGGGTGAGAGCGTGGGTGAGAGCGTGGGTGAGAGCGTGGGTGAGAGCGTGGGTGAGAGCGTGGGTGAGAGCGTGGGTGAGAGCGTGGGCGAGAGCGTGGGCGAGAGCGTGGGGCGAGAGCGTGGGTGTGGGAGTGGGTGAGGGCGTAGGCCAGGGCGTGGGCGCGGGCGTTGGCGATGGCGTGAGCAAGGGCGTTGGCGATGGCGTTGGCGAGGGCGTGGGCGAGAGCGTGGGCGAGGGCGTGGGCGAGAGCGTGGGTGAGAGCGTGGGTGAGAGCGTGGGCGTGGGTGAGGGCGTAGGCCAGGGCGTGGGCGTGGGCGTGGGCGAGGGTGTGGGCGTGGCCGTCGCGCAGCCGAGCAACCCGCGCCGCGCCACCGGGCCACCTCCGCCGCCGCGGCGCTCCCGCCGGGCCAGATATTCCAAAGTTTTCTGTCGTCGGAATCTTCGCGCTGCGTTAAGCGGCGCTGAGTGACGCGGATAAGGCGCGGGATCGTCGTTGCTGCGCTGCTGCCCTGCCGCCCCACCCCGACCGACCTGGCGCAGAGCCGGCGTGCGACGCCCCCGTGCCCCACCCCCACGCTGCACGCTCGAACCCTAGTCACTGCAGTGAGGTCCTGCGGTTCGAGTCCCGACGGCGGCAGGATTTTCGACACTAGCTACATAGCAAGGACGAATGTAGCCGTTGTCTGGAGGAGAATTCTAGTGGCCGGCAGCTCTAATCGGCAATTTTCCGTGTTTTCTCCGATGAACACCGGGTGAATATCGGAGAAGTACCCTAACAAGGAGGCCATAGACTCTGCGCGATCTTAACTTCCTCTTCCTTGTCCTCACTCCTTACACATTATTACACGTTCACTACACTACCACACATGTTGGGAGACCAGTCTGTAGCTTAGAACATAACCCTGCCGAGGTGATATTCTTTTGAATTTTGAATATATTAATAAACGATTTCAGCGTTACATGTGAACCTGTTTTGGAATTAGAATCGAAACATTGTAAGTAATTTAAGCATTTGATTGATTCAACTGATGAATTTTGTAAATAAAGCGAAGAAGCAAATGGATAGCAAATCTCTGTAGCTTGTTGGGCTTTTCTTTCTTATCTGTATTTTTTTGCTTGTGTTTATGTATGCATCAGTAAGGCATCTGCCTCTAGCTCATTTGGGAAAGTGCACGTCGAGGTACGAAGAGAGGCAGGAGAGGAAAGGAAAATGTTTTTTTGGCTCCACCAACCATAGTGGTCGTCTCTCTCAATACAAGAACAAACATTATTTTTCCGCTACATGGAACATCGGGTGGTTTATTTCATTAGGGTGATAACTGCATCACAAAATTAATGTTACATTTTCCGTTATAATGTACAAATCAATATGAAATAAAATGCGCCTCTGTCAAACGTTGCGTAACCGTGAACATTGCAGCAGCAATATCTGTCTCATGATTTACATACTATTTCATTTCACTAAAAGGATAATGTCTCGTGTTTTAAGGAATAACCTTCCTCAATAACCAAATTAAGGAAATATTTTGAAAATTCAACTCTTCGACGACCAGTGTTCATTCGCTGTCCATTTAAATTTGTTTAGTAGTTTGTAATAATTGTGTACTCTTACTTTTATTGAATGCTTACATACCCTAATTTTGACAAAAATATTCAAGTTTTGCGATTTAAAAGGAAACAAATGTTTCTTCTTCTTTTGAAGAATTGGGTATCTGAAAATTAAATTTCCCTTTAGTAGTACTTACATGAAGAGACAATAGTGCACCACTCTAAAGTCTCCATAATAGTAAGTGTTATAAAGTTTTCCCACAGAGTAAGGAATTCCTATATTGTTTGCAGAAAGAAAGACAAGAAAATGCATTCCATGAATTAATTTACTTTTTCCCCCGAAGAGTGACAGAAGTAAATTTGCTTATATCTACCCTTCATGTTGGAAGATTATTCCCAAAATATGAGAATATAGGATTTTAATGCAGGCCCTCCAAGCAAAGGAGACATGATTTTTGTTTTTATTCCAAATCGAACATTATTAAAAAAAGAATAACATAAATGTATTTTGAACTGCATATTTGTTGCATATAAGCATGATATTCAAGAGAATAGAACATACATTTTTTGCATTTTGGTGTTTGCAAGTACATTAAATGGTAACTATTCGACACATAAATAAAATCATTTGGTAGTAATATCCTAAAATACATAAATGAGTTAACATACTTAAATTAGAAATTGTATTCTTCATCTCTTCGAGTTTTTACCTTCTATAATCACGAAAACACTGTTTAAATCTCAAGAAAATTTTCTGAGAGCTTCATACCGTAAATTCTTCACGTTTTTATTTTGTGTATTCTAATAAAATTATATGGATATATCACCAAATATGTACGTTATTTCCCGACTCTTGGACTTCTGTAATATTGTATTTTGCTTTATTCCTTGCCAGTACTGCAAGAGATTATCATTCCTTAACTGAAGTAGTTGATTCATCTTCACATTTTGTTTTCTCCCTCAGATCGGCCGCTTCCTCCGCCCTCTCCATCTCTTGCGTTGCCAGCACGTCGGCGCACCTGTGGCCTCCTGACCTCGGAGGCCCACGTCATGTTCGTTTCCCTCGCCGTTGCCAACAGCCGCTCAGCAGCGCGCAACATCGTTCTCTCGCCGCCCCGCACCTGCCCCGCCCCGCCTCTGCCTGCACTCGGCGACGGTTTTATTAATGAAAAGATAATAATAAATGTGTCGGCCGGTATTAGGCCGCTAAGGGTCTCCTGCCGATTGACTAATGGCGAAAGTGACTCCGACTTCTTAAAAACACGAAAATTATGTTTGATAACAGCCTAATTAACGTTTTAAAGGGTGAAAAACTTATCGCAGGCGCGCTTCGGGGCGAGGCAGCATTTTGAGAGACTTTCTGACGTCGGGAAAGCATTATCTTCCACCGAAGGAAATGTCCTGTTTCGAAATGGAAAAGCTTTGTCGTGGAGGTTTCTGTACCCGATGATATGTAAAGCTTGTTTGTGAATTTCATCAATAAAAGGAGCGCCTAAATTTTGAATCTTCCTAGCAGCAATAGTGAACAGACGTGCCAGGACCTGCGCACCGATCAATTATTTATACCTCACTACTTGCAAAGCGTGTTAAGAAATAGCATCTTGTGCCGATGAACTTCAACAGTGTACTTTGACGCATGCTAGTGTACTGTGACGCTAAACGAATATTTTGTGTTTCGATCACGATAAGTGCTTGTAACATTAACTATTCTGTGTGCGGTGCCGCGACCTTTCTTTGGTGACTGATTTCGTAATATGGGAAGAACGCCATATCTTCCATTCAGGGCTACTAAAAAAGGGCGCGTTAATAGTCCAGGATGCATTAAAAAAGTTATGCCTAAACAGTACAAAACCATCTTTCCCGTCACATTGATCACTAACACCTAACCTTCGATGCCTCTTATCTCTAATTTTATCGCTTATTTAGAATACCATGAAACAACTCCTATCCAATTGAATAAACCAAAACAGAAATCTCTAACAACAATGCTTAATAATTACCAAAATAGATGCCAGTTCAAAACAAGATCCTCTCACTCTCGTTAATTGGATCGCAGATGGACTCAAACAGACAAAGTCAACATTCCTACACTTCCTTAATTCTCACGCCATACACACGCTTGTATATCAGAAAAATATTCCTCTCCTGATACTCCCTTCACACTCCCAGGAAACCGGTGCTACAGACCGACCATCCCAAACCGCCTCCGGTGGAGATGTTTTTTTTCAAACGTTCCATTCAGTACTACCAAGTATTACTCCCTCCCACACCAGGACTTTTAAAGGTTGTAATAGAAACGACCATTCAACAAACATTTCACCATTATTGACGCTTCATCACTATTGAATATCACTATTATTGCTTGCCCTGTCAACCGACCCCTTCTACCAAATCACATTCAAGAACGTTACTTTAAACAATTCCTCATATATTCCCTGGAGACCTTAATAGCAAACATATCCTGGGTCTGTACAACTATCAACAAAGGTCCAAATGCTCTCTTATCTGTAGTCACGAACTCCAAAATCAGACTAATTACTCCATCTACTGTCATAGATCATTCTATACAAACCCATCATCCGCCCACCTCTTAATTTCGCTTCCTCTATTTGGAGCACAGAATCCTTATCCAACCACCGTCACCTTCTGATATTTCAAAATAAATTCCCCAGGAAAATAACCCTAGTCTGTACGCAACTAACAAATTTAGAGTCCTCGGCATCCCTACAACAGACGCATTCATCTGCGTATTAAATTCTCTAGTGTTCCGCAGACTGGTATCTGCCCCAAATGCGAACCTCCTCACTCTTCCAGGGAATCCACAAAAACCTTCCCCAGAGATCAAGTGACTTGACAATATCTTCCTCCTTAGGTATTCACCATTACTCAAGCACCTTCTGAAACTCCTTCAAACCCCACTTTCGCAGCGCCCTAATTGGATCATCTTACATTATTATTCTAAAACTCTGTAAATAACCAACTACACTTGTACTACAATTTCACTAATATATTACACTTTTAAAGCCAAAGGCTGATCAATGAAATAAATAAAATAAAAAAATAAATTTTGAATGCGGCGAAGGAAGTAGAAACAGGCGCTGGAAAACCGAACATAATTCCGTTAGAGGCGGCGTCTCTGTAATCTCTACGTCCTCCCAGCCGCACAAGCCCTGTACACCAAAACTTCCGGCGAACTTGGGCTACTCGAAGCTGCGGCGGCGGGGGCATGGGGGCTCGGGATCGCGGGTGGCGGGGAGCGGAGGCGAAGGGGGTCGGGGAGCGGGGACACGGGGACGCGGGGACGGAAGGGAACGCTGGGAAGCGAGATGCGGAAGCGGGGGTCTGGCAGATGGGGGTCTGGGGGGCCTCGGTCGCCCTGTCTCGACAGTGGGTTAGAAGACGTAGACCGTGGATCGAGAGTGCGGGTGGTGGCGCAGGAAGGAGCGGGACGGGGGGAGGGGCGGGCGGGACGAGACGAAGAGAGCAGCCGCGGATGAGAAGGAACAGGCAGATAGCGCGCAACAGTTTCGTATGACGTAAACTGATCCCAGGTTAAATACTCCCGGTTTCGGCGGCGCGTAATGGCGAGTAATGACCCGGGATAATCGGCCGGTGGGGGGGGGGGTGGCGGGGGTGGCGAGGGCGGCGGCCGAGCGTTGCTCGAATGTCTCAGCCGCTGCCATGCTGACAGCTCTCTGCTCCTTCGACTTCTAGGGGCCGCTACTTTAAGTACAATGAGTCGATAGTGTATTGTTAAGAATTCTCTCCGAATGTGTATTGGAAGTAGACGGGCAAGAGTGAGGTTCTTCATCCATATTACTCCCGTTCCTTCGCCAGTTAAGTGAATATCATACAGCATGTGGATATTATTGCTATTATTACTATGATTATTGTGGTTGTTGATAATTACATAAATTAGCCAAATAAGTTTCACTCAGATTTGATGTTTTCCGACCGATCTGGCAAGACCCCAATGCCTCATGATTTTGCATTGGATATTTTAATTTTGGGGCATGCATTCTAATACCTATACTACATTTTAAAATATCAAAAATAATTTCATTTTTTCTTAAATTGTTTTATGCGGATAGAGGACAGTGAACATAACGAATGAAAGAACTCCAACTTTCTTTATCACCTCTCAATTTCGAGGTTCTGAGGAGCAACATTTGTGAATTATTTTCACACCTATTATACATTCTCAATTGTTATGTCCGCAATTCATGGAAAATACATTTTTCTTTTTTAACAGAGCAATTTATATTCAATTTTTACGATTCTAAAGGACGTGAATTTTTATAAAACATATTTTGTAACAGCACAATCTTAATTTACTTGCCAAATAGATGTGTATAACGAAATTTGATTTTCGACATTATTCGGTTGTCAAACTCAACCAATTTCACTTTGTATACAATAACATTAGTAAAGCTGTAACAAAAGCAATGATATAATAGCGAGTTATGCAACGTTACCCATTTGATATGAAATTTGAAAAGAGACAGATGCACGGATGTCAAGTAAATCTTTGCCTTGCTGGAGTGTAGCACCTTTAGACCGTTCCCTCCCACCCCTTCGCGGCCGCCCCGCCGCTTAGCCGAGGCGCCGAGCCTTGCTGAGGCCCCGTCGCTAAATGGCGACCCGGCCCACGACCTCTCCACCGCCCCGCCCCGCTCCACCCTCCCCAACCAGCCGCAGCCTCGGCTTCTGGGTTTTGCGTTCGCCGTGTTCTTATTGCTGAGGGGAAATCAAAGCGACAGCCAAGTCTGCCCGAGACGCACGGCCGTCCGTCTCGCAGAGGAGCGCCGCTTTAAAGCTCCTAATTTCTTAGCAAATTGAACGCTCCCCTGGGGCGTGTTTGATTTCCCGCGATGCCGATTTCAGAAATGCCTTTCTGCTGCTGCTTCTTCTTATGGCGTTTGAAATTATCAGGGAAATGTGTTTTTTCTCTGCTTGTTAATGCAAAACAGTCCCATATGAAGCACCTGAAGGTGACTTGGAAACGTCTCTGCAGTATTCAATTTGTGAAAGATAGTGAATCTGGAAACAGAACTATTTATTGATGGGAAATTTATGAACATAACATCTCATTTAGACGGTATTTGTTTTCATCGAGTTCCGTCAATACTAGAATAATTTGACGAAATAAATTAATGCAATAAATTCCATCCCCACAAGGTGTGCCTTTCTACATCTATCTTAGTTTCGCTGAGATACAGTCAAATAGGTGATATTCATTGTCTGAAAGTCATGTATCTGTGTTTCTGTTCGACCTGTATCCGATCGATCTGGCCGAAACCAGGGGCCTATATTTTGAAATTGGTATTTTTAGTTTTAATATGAGGAAGACCTTCCAATATGAAAAGAAGGGGTACATCTTCTATCATCTAGTGTTGTCATTAAAAAAATGTAAAAAATACACTATCTTGGAAGTATCATCAATCAAGATGCCATACGACACTATAAATCTGGATAAAGCCACTACTTAATCACTAAATCCATTATTAAAAATACCTTTCTGCAGTAGCCGAACACGCTTTTTCCGGTCGTGAGCACGACACAAGACTTGAAGATGTTTTATCCATTACGGAACACTATTATGCCCGCCTCCACCGTGAGCCCATCGAGATTTATAAACATCCTTTTCATTTTAATAGGAAAGAGGAAGGGATAAAAGTTCACTCGACATGCGTACCTGCACTCCGTCGGGTGAAGCATAAACCGTTCCTACGTCAACAGCCGACACCACAGCCCCAGCCGACAATCACCAGTGCCCCAGTCCCGGGAACAAAGAAGAAATGTTTGCCGGTCACCAGTGAGTTTTCTAAAAGGACACTGCATGACACTGCGTCCACTGAAGATGTCTGTCGCAGTATTAGACTAAACGTTTGGGCACAAAATATGTCAGCAGTCTCCCGGTTTTGAATTTCCGTTCTAAATTAAGGAACGGATGATATTTCTTGTGCCTCTATAAATTTCATTGACGATATAGGCCTAGCGAATTGAGCTACAAGGGATGTGCTAACAAGTTCAGTATGTTCAATGCCTTGGGATGTTTCTGCTGATGATGTGGAGTTCTGATCTAGGGGTATCAGATGATTCGATCTCTAGAGTTGCTGCAGCGAAGTCTCTGACTTGAAACATCTGTGTTGTTAGGCCAAATTTCGGTTCCTCTAAATTCATTCACAGCATTAGTCATGGCATTGTAGTTCAACTGTAAGATTTTGTAGCAATTAACTTTTCTGGAATAGACATTGGTTGTTCTTGCATTCTATATTATGGTTTAAGAGACCATTACTTACTTTCAGTCATCTAATGATGAATACTTTTTGATTCAGTTAATGAATTATTTTCGACTCACTCATTCAATTACGATTGGTGGTATAAATCTATGGTTGGCGGCACATGTTTCTGAACATTGTCCGTAAAATAATCCAGGTCGATTAATTATGAAGTTGATTAGGTTTAATCGACCTGGAGTTGCATACCAGCTTGGTTAAAGTATTCGGAAAGAGGCATGGAGAAGGCGTTATATCAGATCTGGAGAAGGCCTCATCGCCCTTGAATAGATGTGAAGTATGCTTAAATTGGAACACTCCGAGAACACGGTCCAATATAGGATACCGCTCCAAAGTTCAGCATTGACCAACACTGCCATTTCCTTCCTGTTTGGCTCCCTCAGTGAACGCCCAATATCGCTTAGTTGTAGTACAAAGTGGGATGCGTCTTATGGACCAAGCGTCTTATACGCAAGCAAATACGGTACTTCCATTTTATTCAATAAACAGAATTTATTCTTTTTTCTATTTAATAGAAAATTGCTATAAATTAATGAACACCTTTAATTCCGGTAGTTCCAATGATAATTTATCTAACTGCCTGAAAATAAAATCAGTGTTCCTATTTCTTTTACATATAGAGCTACAGAAATTAAAAGTATCAATTGGAGACATTTTCATTTGTCATCTTACAAGTTTGTACTGGAGTAAAATGTACAAAAATGTACATACCTATTTACAAATTTCCTTATTACGACGTCGACAAGTTTTTTAAATGAAATCTCGATACGTGTATCAGAGAACATGCCAGACAGGAACTAGATATTCAGTCCTAGATCCGAAAACGTGAAATAGACCATCTTATTTGCAATGAGATCCTATAGGCGTGAAAAAAAAAAAACTACTCTTGTGCCTTCACCTCTCATGAATCAGCAGGAACTCCCATCAACGGGGCAATCCTGCTCCCCAAAGGAAGGCTGCCCATTTGCGGCGAATCGACACAATAAACGTCAGCGGAACGTGTGAAACGGAGCAACATGAGCACGAATTTGGCGCGGGCGCCGACAAATGACTTTTTAAGGCAATTTAATAGTCAATCTGAAGATAAAGTGCGGATCTTCGGGCGTCGCGCTGACCCTCTTGTGGCGCCGCTGCACAGACAGCGCAATCTGGCGGAAGGCGTGGGGGGGGAGAAGGGAAGGGAAGGGCGCCGGCGGAGTTGGGCGGCGGCCAATCGCCTTGAGCGAACCATTTTGTGACCTGACAGCTCGCGCCGACCGCATCGCGGTGCCGCGCGTCTGATTAAACAAGCGAGAATTAATGTTTTTGTCTCGGGAATGCATCATAGCCTTGTTTCCTCCGACAACCGTCCGCTGCACGTGGCCGCGTTGCGGGATTTATTGCGGTTGGCGGCTTCTGACGATACGCGGAATTAATAACCGGTACCGTCCGCGCGGGATATCTCTAAGCGGTTCTTTCTGCGGCGCGAACCGTTCGTTTTGCTTATTGCTGATTTCCTTCGCACGGCTGTGCGATGAGGCACTTAGCATAAACGCGGAGGGAAAGAACGGATGAGGAAAACTGAAATACGCACAGCGCGTCTGGCAGTAGTAACGTCCCCTGTCCCTTGAAACGAGACGGATAGTCCTTGTATTAATACATACGACCTTGACAACAACTTGTTTATAAATTAGTGAGAGATGAACCAATAATTTAAGTTATTTTTAGATTCTGCAACTATTAACAAGACAAGATTAACACTCTTTTCCCTCATAATTTTAGGCCGTAATTGATTACAATGTATTTTACGGATGCTTAATGAAACGATTTTATCTGTCTGACCTATTTGTATTAATAAATGCTAACCTTGGCATCGAATTAGATTTACGCTTTACAAAACACAATGAGTTACGAATTCAGAATGAGTCAATTTGAATGAAAAAACACTAACATGTTCTTTAAAATACTGACAATAAATAATTCCTGAATTGTTTTGGCCTCATATGCACCGAGTGTTTCATTTCTAATGTTCCAATTCAGCGAAAAATGAATGTCTACGGAACTTTGTCCAAGATTCGAAGACTTATCCGATTCTTTGTCCAATATCCAAGACTCGAATCACTGTTGTAGACTCGGTAGGTCATTTGCAAACAGTGAGCGGACTGAAGTTCCGACGACCGGCCGATGACCTAAAATGGGGCGCGATGGCATAACCGCGCGCGGTTAGGCCGGTCGTAATTTGCACCCCGATTCAGACAATCCAGAAATGATTTCTTTCCTTCTTTTTTCTTCATACAACTTATATTTTCTAAGAAAATACTTGGAACTCTCCTCAGAGATTCGACTCTCTATTATCACATTTTTAGGACGTTGTAGAAGAAGAGAAGTGTTCAAGAAACTGCTGTACATAATCGAAGCGTTATTTCTTAAAGCAAATGTCATTAGATACATTCGTTCGTCTAATTGAAGAGTAGACGTTTGTTATTTCCATTTTTAATCACTCACTCTGTAGTATTCACTTTTGTTGACCTCTACTTTAGGTTGTACACTCTTAACGTCAAAGACATGAAATTCGTTTTTCTTCTTTCAAACTGCGTTATTATGCCATGAATCGTGTGTTTTTATCTGTCTCTAATATACTTGTGTATTCCTTTTAACTCAGCAGTCTAATAGTCGACCCCCGTGGTCTCAGTGGCTCTCTTGTATTCCCTCCACCGCTGACTTTCTCCATCTTTCACTATTTCGTCGTGCAGTATGTTCTACAAACTACCACTCCGGCTTCTTTTTAGTCAAATCTTGTAATTTCGTTTTTCTCTATCATTAGAGACTCGACTATCATCTCTCGACTTACCTGGTCTTAGTGTGTAGCCTAGCATTGATAATCTCATAACCTCCTGAACAATTCTAAGTTTCTTTTTGAAAACTCTTTTTGTTCGGATTTCACAAGTGAGCGCAAGTAGAACACACTTCTCGAAGACGGTATTGTATTATTCACGAATATATGCAGCACATTTCTGAGAGTGTTTTAAAGATATTTTGTACAGCGATGCTACTTTATACAATGAGTACCTCTGGTTTTACAAGGAGAAGCTTTGAATCGCGACTTCAGAGGGTTCTGGAAATTAACAAGCCTCGGAGAATTCAGATATTTCGGCCGCATCGGAGATTTGGGGGTAACGGGGGCAATTAGTGGTTTTCCGGAGGGCGATGGAAGAAATTGGGTCGCTCATCTTGAGAAGCATCGGAAGCCGCAAGGGAGGAGATTCGAATGCTTCTGACACAGAACTTAGCCAAATTGCTTCTTCCTGGGAACAGGTTCATCTCCGCATACTCTACAATATTGCCGACCCTCTTTAGTTAGAATGTTCGTTTGTTCGACCACAATGAAGTACCTCTCGAAAATACTTTAAATGAAAGTAAAATTTCTGTTATTTAAGATGGTAAGAACAAAAGAGGCCCTTACCGATCTAATTTTTGAATATATGTTTAAATTAGTACAGGCTCTTATGGAATAACTTTCATGGGCAAATGTTATTTTTAAGATATTAAAGTTATATTGTCAAATTCCTTTTTTCTTTTATTCTATATATATATATATATATATATATATATATATATATATATATATATATATATATATATATATATAATACATTTTTTGAGAAATAAGTTCAATGATGTAATATGTAATATACATCACCGAGCATTCTGAGGAGTAATTTATTAAAAATTGCTGTGAAATTCATAGCAACGGAAAGAACTGGATCTCGACCTAAGAACTATGCTGTACAAAACATGCTATTGCCAGCACTGTTTCTCTCCGCGTTCAATTAAAAACTACACTAACTTAAAAAAATTGTCATACAACAACAAAATATTTGACGAAAATTCACTTTCAATGCAGCGAAAGAGGACTTATTAATCGCAGATATAAAGAAAAGTCAACCTAAGAGAGCCGATGTCAACCTCACCTATATTAGCACAACCACCTATCAAAATGAAAAATTATAGGAATACTAAATTAAATATTATACATTCATTTTCTAGAGCAACCATACTTTTTTATTTACTATTTACAAATAATTATTTAAATTACCCTGTTCACATTTAGAAGAAGATCTTGTTAATTTACAGATGTAATAAAAGATTGAGTTTCTGACTAGCGACTGGCACGAACGTACTACGTGTTGTAAATGGTGACCTAGAAGGAACATGTCTTCTGTCTATAGCTCTCTAGCACAATTTAAGCTTTAAACTAACATGCACGATCTCGCAGACCCGGTGGAATCTTACCTAAATAAGGGATTCCCAAGGGGTAAATATATTGACCTCATTTAGATATTTAGTCAAAAACAGTAAAAACTGTATTTGACGTATGGGGGAGAAAATCATCTGCGCACGCTTTCTTGAGTTTCAGAATGCCTTCCCAACAATTTAACTATTAATAGTTGTAAGATGGAAATAATAATAATAATAATAATAATAATAATAATAATAATAATAATAATAATAATAATAATAATAATAATAATAATGATGATGATGATGATGATGATTGCGGATTCCGTGGTATAACGGTCAGCGTACCGAACTGTTGTACCCGAGTTTGCGGGTTCAAACCCGATCGAAGCCGTGGGTTTTTAAGGGCGAAAAATCCTTCGTATACCTTCCTTCGGAGGGGAAGTAAAGCCGGCTGTCACATGTAGTAGATTTACTGCATATAAAATATCCTTAAGCCTCAAAAAAGTCTCTGAGCAAAATTGAGATCCGCCTGTTACGTCGCCCAAGATAATACCTCTTTTCTCCGCTAGATGGTGAAAGGAGCGTAGCGAAATTTGCGTGGTTAGACGGAAGAGCAGGCCTGATGGCCCCAGTCTCGCCACGTATAAAATAAGGCATATAATAATAATTTTAAAAAAGCGAGAGATTAACATTTCAAAAACTAGATATTTTCGTTTTCGAGTTATAGAAAACTTATAAATGATAAACAAACTGCAGATTTGATTTTTATATATTGATAACAAAATAGAAACTCACCGTAAGCTCTATTACCACAAAAGCAACCAGCAAAAGGAGAGTTCAATAAAACGTGCGCATACTGAAGGTAGATTTATTGATTGATTTTTTCGTGTTTCCGGGCACGTCAACTACTTCGGTCATTAGTCCCGTTAGTGTGGTGCATGTTTTTTCTCGGGAGATGGCGGTGATCTTCCCCCGCTGGATGGCGAGATCCGGTGCCGACCTACCGTCGGCTAGTGGGGCTTCCCCCTAACCTGGACTCTCCCACCAGCGGGGCACCGCCCCAGCCGGGACAAGCTCTAAGCTCCCAACCGATCTCCCGAAATATGTGGTAGTGTAGTGCATGTTAGTGTAAGTCTGTGTGTAAGGGGAGAGGATAGGACAAGGAAGAGGATCGCGCGCGGTCCGTGGCCCGTTTGGTAGGGTACTGCTCCGGCATTCGCCTGGTGTTGATCGGAGAAACCACGGAAAACTACCGATCAGAGCAGCCGGCCGCTAGAATTCTCCTCCAGACAGCAGCTGGATTCGACCTAGCTGAAAAGCTAGTGTCGATAATCCTGCCGCCGTCAGGACTCGAACCTAGGACCTCCCGGTTGGAGGCGCTGCAGTGACATCAGTTGATGCACTGAGCTACCGCTACCGGTGAAGCTAGATTTACGTCCAGAAGTAAATTAAGGGGCCATCTCAGCATTTGCTCAATGGATCAGGAACCAGGAATCAGGGACTCAGGGATCAGAAACAGAAGGGGGTCAACTCGACCCCTTAGAATAAGAGGTCAATATCGACCCCTTAGGAGTCGATGAAATTTTAGTGTCAATGAAGAGGAAGGGGTCAACAGTCGAATATGAACCGAGGACTGATCGGCATAATCAAGTTCATTGATTACAAAAAATAATAAAGTTGATAAATTTTATTTTCTGACAAATCTACAAATCATCTAAAACTATTTTACAAAGTTGTTCCTCTTCTTCGTCACCATCGTTCACCTTTAGGATGCTTATAAACCTCAAGAAATTGTAACTAATGCATTAACGTTACTCTATCACGTAAGAAAATATTCTCTGAAATATCCACTGCCGAAAAGCCATGGCCAATTCTTAAAAAAATACTAATACTTTGTAACAATTGCTTAACAAAGAAATTGGTGTGCGGACTGTTATCTTTAAGTCATTTATATGCATTTTCTTGCGTTAAGATCATGCGTGATGTGTACGCATTACAGAAAATTGTAAGGAGGCCAATAAGGCAGAACATTCTTCAAAAAGTGGTCGATGGAAGAAAATGGTTGTGAATCTCTGTGAAGGGGATGTCTTGTGGAAATGACGGGACAGCACTTCACGAGCGATTAGGTTGACAGTATGTAGACAGGATCGCGCGCGGAAGCTTCCGTTTTGCTGCAGGAAGAAAGGACCGTATGCTGTCCGTGTTCTGTAGTTAAAGGTACAGCTCCGGCTTCCGCTTGGAATTAATAGATCGGAGGAAACCTCGGAAACCAATTATGGTAGTCGGTCCTTGGAATTCACAGGCAGACAGTGACATCGACCGCTTCAGAAAGGCGGCTGGGGCTGAAGATAGGTCGTCATCGTATCTCGAACCTACGACCTCCCAATCTACGAAACTTGCGATGCGGACTCTCAGTTACATACGCAGCCGGTCAAGTATCATGTCAATAATACATTCACGGGATGAACTGTTCCGTTTCGTTCTAAATATCCAATGTGTAAGATAACTAAAGTACGTTAAATTCAATGTGATTAAAACGTAGGATTAAAAAACGTTAGATTAAAATATTACATGTTAAACGAATACCTATATCATAATTTATTGGCGTTATATTTTACATTTACGTTTTCTAAGCACACACACACACAGTATGTACCATCAGCGCCACAGGAACTCCCCTTGATAACCTCCTCTAGAACGGTCAGCGCTGTGCTTCTACTGCAGCCAACTTCTCACCCATGGGACGTGGGATGGCATGACCCTCTCTAACGTGCAGTGGCGAGTGGCTAAGATAATCCAAAAATGTGGGGGATTGTTAACCAGTTCCGAAAGTTATCAGAGTGCAGCGGCTGCCACAGAGCGAGCGGCGGGCAGCTGCGGGCAGCGGCGGGCGGGGGCTGCGAGCTTTGAACCGGGGTGCCTGGGCGCACGACGCCTACGAAGACGCGCCTTCGGGACGAGGCGGCGGCGGCGGCGGCAGGGGATGACGAGGAGCGGGGGAGGGGGAGGGAGGGCTGGCGCGCTCCGCGTGCGGCATGTATTTGCATTTTGATGAAGTCCTAAAACCGGGATTATCGAGCAGCCTGGATCCGCGGGTCCGCTGCTGCCGTCGCCGCGTCGGCGGCTGTGGCGGCGGCGACGGTGGCTGGGGGGAGGAGGAGGCGGGGAAGTGTGGGGCGGGGAAGGGCGGGGGCGGGGCCGGAGCGGCGTAGGCCACCGGCGGACGCGAGCTGGGCGGCACGGTCTGGATGACGTGGACAACGCATCGCGTTCTGAATGTCGCGGCGTGCGCCGGGCGGACGGGATGACGCAGCCTGAAGCACACTGTGGGGCGGCCTTCGTTAAAGGAGAGCCAGAGCGAGCGCGCAAACAACGGACGTAAAATAGGAGAGATCGCAGATGTTAATTGTGGAAATAATTCCATTGCGCTGTAAGCAATTTGTGATGCAGAGTGTGTATTTGTTGCTCGTTCGCTTTATGCGTCTGGCTACTGATATTTAGTCCACCAAAGGTCCCTGACTATCTATGGAAATTTTGAAGTGGGCGAAACAGATCCGCTACAGGGGCTCTCCGAATGATCATGCTTCTATTTTGTCTCATGCTCCTATGATTCCCAATAATATATTTTCTAATCATAATTTTCTATATCCATATCATGCTTTTATTGTTTAGTCAGTGCTTCTGTCGCAGGACGAATTGCATTACTCTGTAATACGTCTGCCGGTTCCAAAGAACAAACGCTCAAGAAGGACTGACACCGGACGGAACATCCGGTCGTAAAAATCCTGCAAGAAGAAAATAAAAATAAAAATACCGACCTCACATAAAAGTTGGACTAGTTGTAAAAGAAGACCTTAGTATTGAAACAAGTGAATAATTAATATAAGTTGGTGCATTGTACGTGAATGAGATATATTAAAGGAGTAAAATAGAAAGAAATGTGAAAGAGAAGGCTATATCAATTTTGCAACCACAGGTTGGCGCAAAAAGATAAAATGGATGCAATGGACAAGCATTTGACTACTTTACCTTTCCACTGGTACGAATTTACAATCCTAATGTGGGTGAAGAGGTTTATGATTTGTGGCGTAGGGACCGGACTACCTTTCATTTCCGAGGTCATTATTTTAATTTTGAGCTATATATGACACATATGCAAGACAAAGGGGTCCTGACGAATCCTGGATATGATGAAATATGGAAATATGTCTGCCACCTCTGGTCGTGGTTCTTAATGTGAATAAGAGCCATACAATGTATTTTAGTTGACAGTAATAAGTGTCGCCGTATTATCGCGATAGCTCTGTGAGCCTCGATAGCAAAATAGGCGCTGCGAGTCTTTGCGATGAGCATATTGTGAGGGCTCTGAATTGGAAGATACATCATCACGGTCAGTTTGCTGACCTACGAATTGAAGCTGAAGATCGCGAGTTCAACACTGATTAAATGATGTGTCATGGCATTCTGTCTCGAACAAATTGCGTCAACGGTTTCCTATGAATGAAATAAATGTATAAATAATAATTAGATAAATAAAAAATATTACTTTTCTTCTTGACATACGCTAGTACTGTCGTAGCTTCAAAATTGAGAAAGATATTGTTTTGCAGTAAATCTGCTGCAGCGACCATATCATCAGCACAGACATGGCGAGATGGAAACAGCTATAAATTCCAATTCGACCGTTGTATTGCCACAGGCATCTACTAATCATAACTTGCAATCAATTTTTGAGACGGTTTTATGTATAATAGAAGTTTTTTCTAGTTCTGTAATTCTAGTCTCGATGTCATTTTAAAACCTAAAATTGTAGAAAACACTTCTTATTTTAAAGCATTCTGCATCTTTTAACTTAATTTATACTACTTATTGCAGTTGTTCAGGTCAGAATGACGCTATTCATTTGAGTACAACCCCTTTGAAGACCATGTTGATCACGTACGCCAGTTTTTCCACTTGAGAATATTTTGTCTCCATTGGAAGTATATTGACTGGCTAACCATAATTAAGGTTAAACAATGGAGTTAAGCATTCGCCAGGATAAGACTTCTTAGCTTTAATACAATACAGGTGTATATCCTAGTATATGATTGAATCTGCAAGGACAAGAGTAACGGATTATGTGCAAATGCCGTGGGGAAACGTGTTTCAAAAGAAAGCGGAATGTATCTTGGGCTAAATTTTAGATCTTTATTTCGATAATATTGTACAACACCAACAACAATTATAGAGTGATCATAAGAACAGCAATAAGCACAATTAAGCATGGCATGGGAGTTGACTAACCGAAGACTTTTGAGCGTGAACGTCACGACTGGACATTGAAGACACTGGAGATCTATATTTCATTATAGGCTTATTGAGATTTGTAAGGTTGGGGACAGCCAATATTTTGCGAAAATATTGTAAAGGCATCCATAGTCAGTAGATCTGTTCCTTAACCCTTCGACTACCAATGGTATATTTATGTCCCGCTGGGTTTCCTAGCTACTGATGGGCAAACATGAGTTCAACAACGCTAGACCTAAGTCCCATTGTTGCTGCCGAGTGAAGAGATAAAAGAAAGTTTTGCTGCATTTTACATTCGCTTGCACTTAGTAAGTTGAATGAATTGAGTAATTTTCTACTTTGAATTTTGTGACTTATTTGGTATTCAACACTATTTGCTTTGCATTTGATATCTAAGCAATTATATGGTTACTAGTTATATTTTCCTGGTTATATTATTTCTTTTATCGTGAAGAAAGTTATTCTGAAGGAAGAGTTTGCATCTATAGTACGGCGACTTGTTTGAATTTTTTTCTTTCCTTTCATTAGTTGAGATGAGTCACTATAAATAGCGGATCAGAAAAGTTCTAGGCGATGAAAAACTGTCTCAATTATTAATTCTGAAGAGGAGTGTGTGCCTGATTTTGGCTTTAGCAGTGATGATTCTGTAGCTGATGGAAATTACGCAGTAAGCAACGATTCAGAAAATTCAAATCCAGATGTTGAAAATAAAAAGGTGGGCCAGTTGTAATCGATGACATATAAACTTTGTTATTATTTTATATTTTTACTGAAAATGCAGTAAACAACATTATCATTCTTGAAAGAAAATTGTGTATATGTTTAAAAAGTACCACTGGGACACATGAGTCCCACCAAAGAACACCACTAGGACACATGTGTCCCAACGATCCCAGTGCCGCATCGAACCCGGTACTGTGCTAATCTTGCAGATACTAACTAAAGAGATGCTACTGAGTCAGAATATGCAACGAAAATGAAAATTCCATTAAAAATTAAAATTGATAGTAAGAGTTAAGAAGCTACTGGTGACTTGGAGTACATTTTGTATTTAACAAACACGTAACATCTTCAGTCAGTGAATTCAAGGAATAGTAGGAAATACTTTCAGTACAGAAATTATAATAGAAATATTAGTAGGGACAACCTCTTGTACTGGACACTCTACATTATCGATGTGGAATGAGAATACTTGCCACTTAAATCCGAGACATTTAGCCCCCCACACCGAGGAATATCCTTCTGGAAAGGAAGATCGCAGAGAGGAAACTAGTAGTCTAAACGCTCAGAAAGAAGAATCCATGAATAAACCAAAAGCAGACACTAACTTTTCAAACGATATCATCTTGATGACTAAATCGTAACTGAAATCATAGAGATATTGAAACAATGATTAACAACCACAGAGAATTTCCAGGACGACTTCCCCCAAGACGAAGAATGTCGCCAAAACAGTCAGTTACAAGTTGTCACCAGAACATCAGCGAAGAGCGCCTCATAAAGAAGTACTCCCAGATAGTGAAGAAAGATTACGAAACTGACGTGAGCTGTGACAATCCAGTGAAATGTAACAAGGCGTAATGGACTGAATTTATCACAGTGCAATGAACGAGAGTTGATTCATTTTTTGTCAAAAAACAGTAAAAGCTATATAAGAAGTATGAGGAAAAGTATAATTTCGGCATGTTTTCTTCAGCTTCATAATCTATTCCCCACTGTTTTATTGTTTATAGTTAATGAGTAAAATGACGAATTATTGTACCAACAAAGCGAAATTAGCAACATTTGAAAAACTAGATATTTTCGCTCCGAAGTTGTAGAAAACGTATTGCATCGCAAAACGGACTACAGATTTGATTTTATGGTATTGCTAACAAAATAGCAACCCACACTCCCGGCTCTACTCCTACTACAACCAGCAAAAAGATAGGGCAACAAAACGTGCCCATAGTGAAGTTACATTTCTGTCCAGAAGCCAAACAATGGTCAATACAGAATTTGTTCAATGGCTGAGACAAATAGGACAAAAACCTGATCAAGATGGGGATAATTGACCAAGAATCTAAAGTACATTACTTGTTATAAGCATATTTATTATTTTAAAAATTATGCACTACAACTGTCAACAATTTAATTAAATAACATTGTTCACATAAATATTGTTTTTCTTTTTATAGTCTCTGTTTAAATTTGTATGGCATGTCTGTTAATATATAGTAATATCGGGCCGGATATGTGCAAAGAAAACGGAAATTCATTCTCAAGATGATGACAAATTAGCATGCACGAGACTCAGACCAATCGCACGGTTTCAGATTCAAATAGCTTAGAGGTATTACTTATCCTTCCAGACTCGCTCTGTAGATGGTGATGCACTTCAAGAAGATTTATTCGAAAAATGGATGAATACTGTACAGATAAATTTTGTCATAGAAGACATGAAGAAGAAACCGACAACTTCCGATCAATAACATGTCGTCTACCAACAATAACCACGTTCTTCATATTTATTACAGCAGGTGAAACACAAGACCATCTTAAGGATGCCAAACTGCTAACAGACGAAGTAAACGGCAACCGAAGACGAATTGTAGGGACTTTGCGTTTATCGTTGAGGAGATGCTTCTACAGAATGCAAGAAAATGGCTGGCTAACTTGCACGTCACCCGAGTCGACTACAAAGAGACATAAGATTCCCTGCTACACGCTGGAGCTTAGAAAATGTAGGCGAAGTCCAATAGTTACGTCTGATGGAATGTTTCCGAGCACGTTAACTGCAATGGTCATTAGGTCCGTTTGTGTAGTGAATCTTCCTATCTTGGGAGATATTAGTGTCCTTGCCTATTGGATGGAGAGATCCGGCGCCGACCTACGCATCTTCTTGCGTAGTTTTCCCTTTCAAGTATCTTCCTGAGAGAGGTATTGAGGAAGAAGTATTTAGCTTCCCACTGATCTTCCGACATGTGTGTAGTGTGAAGCTTGTAGGTGTATGTAAGGGGAGAGGATAGGACAATGAAGACGGAGAGATAGCGCGTGACCATTAGCCCGTTTGTTAAGATGTTCTTGTTAGGGTTGTAGAGTTCTCCGCCCATTAGATGGTAAGATACGGCCCCGACCTTCTCGTTTTCCGGTCAGATTCGCTAGAGAGACGCGACAATGCTGGATCTAAACTAAAATCATCCGGTAATGACCACGAAATTTATTGAAAAACGCGGTGAAACACGTATGCGACTTTCGATCACGCGCATTGTCGCTAACATCCTTTGAGTTATGTCAGGATAAGTCGAAGGATATTTCAATGGGAATTACTCTATCTCCTGTTCTTTGTAGTAGCATTGATACCTCTCAACACTGTCCTGCGGTAGACGTGATTCGAATATCGGACTTAGAAGACGTGTCCCATGATCTCCCACCTCATGTATACAGATGAGCTCGAGTTACACGATAGATCGGAAATGGAGCTGGAGTCGCCGCTAAACATAGTACGCGTGTCTGTAACAACATTGCAAAGAAGTTCCGCACAGACAAATGCGCAACCATCGGGAATCGGGGAAGAATAGCACGAAGACGTATATATATATACGGAAATATTTATAAATACTCGATTTTCAATAGCCCGTGGATGTCTGCCAAGATTAGTTAAGACCGGCTCCTCTTCGGAATACAACCAACCATTCCGTAAGATTTTCAAAACCAAGTCCAATGGCAAAAATATTATTCGAATGTCAGCACGTGGGCAGTATCGTTTACAGTTCCGTAATAATAGTCTGGTCACAAGCAGAGCTGGATAATGTGAATCGCCAAACCATTCATGCATTGTACTCTGAAAATCAAAATATTGGTTTCAAACGTGCAGAGCCTCGAGCGCGGCCAGCTCTATCAAGAAATATGAATTTTGTTGCAAATTGTCTGAACGCATTAGGTGTCAGCGTTCACCATTAACAGACATTTTACTGTGTTTCTATTTGTCGGTTTAAAGGACCCACAAAACGAGGATTGAACCACGAGATATTTTAAGAACCCACAAAGTGTAACTAGTACTCCGAAATAAATAGATATTCGAAAAGACAACGCTGTCCTATACACAAAGACATTGTTCTAAATATCTGAATTCCGTTAACCAAAGACTACACGTGAGTTGTAAACTTTTACATAGTTCAAGAATTGGCCTACTTTGTTTAAACATATAATTGTGTAAAGTGAAGCAGCGGCTGTGTGTAAAATTAGCATTCTTGTGCACATGAAACGCATGTGAATGTCAGTAACAGCACTTAAAAGCGTTTTGAAATATTCTTTCACCATTTTCCTGAACATTTTCGCAAAAATGGCTCCAAGTTTTTGTTTAAACCTTGTCCTTGAATATCGTAAAAAACGCTAAAAGAAGGTTTAGGTTTCATTTTCATTGAAATATCAGATTTTTTTAACAGTATTGACGGCAGATAATTTTTTCTGGAATAAAATCTGCTGTTCAGAGAAAAAATCAAATCTCTTGTTCTGGAAATAAGATATTGCACAATTTTTTGAAAATATTAGTAATTTTTACGAAATTTTGCGTGAAATGAAGGAAAATTTTAATTTTCTTTTCAAAAACGGCTCCAGATTTTTTCGTTTCATGTTTTCTTCACATATACCGAAAGACGATAAAAAAAATTGTACTGGTGTCATTTTCGGCGATCTCTCTGTATTTTCAAAAATTGCAAAAAATTAACATTGCAAAAATACAATACTGATGATAGAATGTTTTCTTACATAAAATCTAATCTAAAGAAATTAGAACTATAAAAAAGGTCATGCACAATTGTTTGAAAACAAGTGGTCTTTCGCGAAATTTCTACTTGAACTTAATGCAATTTATAAAAGAATTCGAAAACGACTCCAAATTTATTCTTTTATTTTTTTCTACGGATGTACAAAGGACGCTTAAATATGGCACGTATCTCATTTTCTTTGAACTATTTAAAATTTTGAAAACCGCAAGAAAAATTGGAAATGACGCCCCAAAATATATGCTGTTGCAACATCACTAGTTTAGGATATTTCAATTGAAAATTGTATTATACTTTCCTTCATTGCATATTATTTCAATAACACGAATTCATAGATATCTCGACTTTTATTTATTGCCCTTCAGATTTCTGTTGGAGAAGGATATCGATAATACCAACACTAATAAACTCTAATATTTTAAAACTCGCCATTTTTCATTTGCCTTCAGATTAACATTGGAATTCGCCTGATTTATTATTTAACGCCAAGTCGTAGATTGCTTAATGGACACTTGGAACGAACTTGTTCTGCTGCAGCGCGATGAGAGCACGCAGGGCCCTTGCGGGTGCCGTGCGCGGCCTCGACGCAACCCCAAGACAGCGGACGTGTCGCCTGCCGCAGCGTGCCGCCGCCCACGCCCCGTCGCAGCGCGTCCCTTACGTGCGAACACGGCGGAGAGACGGCGTCGGCCGCGCGCGCCGCGCCCTCGTCCTCGCCCTCGTCGCCAGCCGCTTGAAAGTTTGACGAGGCCTCGGCGGCCGAGGGCTGCGCTGCGTTTTACTGGGCGGGGCGATGGCGAGGGCGAGGGTAGGCGGGGGCGCTGGGCGCTGTTCTCACCTGGCGGGCTGCCCGCTGCCCCCTCCGCCAACCTCTGTCAGCCTCTGTCGTCGCTCCCGACGCCGCCACACGCTCACAGTGCCCCGAAACGGACAAAAGCGGATATGCTGTGTAGAACTTGAATTCATGGAGACGGATTCAAACACTACACAGAGAGTTTCAGAATGAAATTAACAAACTTAGATGGTAAGTAGATGTGTCAAAAATGATCACGTTTTGCTAATGAACATGTGGTTAGAAATTACGTATAACGTAATCACATTAATGGCTATTTCTTTGGCATGTTGGGTAACTCCTTCTGAAGCAATGGTTGGCAAATCTATGTCTGCGACTGTTTTGCCAAACACCAGTGCGAGGAGTTTCCCAACAACCAAGGTCAAATGCCAGACGATAAACTCAGTTATATGAAATTTACGACATATTCATCGAAAAATTGTGATTATCGACCCCTCTATATGCCCTTGAAGTTAGTAATAATTGTTCTGAGATATTGGAGACATTTCTATTTAGTTTATAAGGGATTTTTTGCGAACTCTGCGCCTCCTAAAACTTTCGAATATATTTTAAAGCCTTAAGTGTCATTGGTGGTGGTAGTGGTAGTGGTAGTCGTGCCAGTGGCGTACACGTGATGGGGTAGTGGTGCTACTTCTGGGGGGATATATTCTGATAAGTGAATAAAGTATGTATTTCAGTTTAAAATTATATATCACAAAAAAGTAGTACACAATTACACGTTTAACTTTCACCTTCTGCGTGTATGAATTTGCGTGGGTGAGCTCACGGCACATCCACATTGTGGTCCAGTAAGAGAAGAAAGATACCCAAATAATACATCCAAACCTGCAATTGATTTAATAAAAAATACATTTATATGTGTTTAGGGTTCGTAAATTCACGTCGTTGCGATTCCAATTAGAAATATTTTTTGAATAAAAGAAATATACCGGTAAGGGGGTTTATAATTTGAAAAATATATAAAAAATATACACCATTCTAAAACGTTATATAAAAATCCATCGTTCAGTCAATTCATCAATTTAATTCAATACAGCCATTTATCACTTTAATAGTGGCAGCCCGTAACGTAACCACCCGGCGCGCTAGCTTACCATCTCTGGGGATCGGACAAAATCCGGTCGACCGACGTGGAATGTGTAGTGGGCAATGTGGTTTCGTGGCATGTTTTATCTGACCATGGGGGTTAACTCGTTTTTTATTCGTCCCATTTGACAAAATCACATCAATAATTCCTTCATTAATATTATCTAGTCAATGACAGTCCTCGGTAGAGGCCTCAAGGAACGCTAATAAAACCACATGCAGCAAATTACCTCAATCTATTCAAAATGCAATAATCACAAAAAATAAATCCACAAGACTGTGGATCCAACTTCAAACTAGAGAACTTAAATGGAAACTAAATCGTATCACTAACATTGTCAAAAAACTCATAAAAATCACAAAATTCAACAATTTCATAATCTACTAAATTCACTAAACACCAACAACAACTCGCTCTGACAATTCGCCAAGAAAATACTAAAAAAAGAAAAACACAATCCCACCCTTAAAAGCCACGACAGGTAAAGATTATTCATCATATCATAAAGCTGAAGAACTTGCTGACTATTTTGCATCGACATTCACCTTAAATAATACACAATTCCATCCCGAACACAACACCATAATAAAAACAGACAGAGAACGTATTCATGGACCTCGCCACAAATTACAGTACAAATCTCCGTTTGAAATCAATAAAATCATAAAAAACCTTCCTACTAAAACATCCCCAGGTCATAATTGCATTAATGACACATCTCTAAAGTATTTGCAATCCCCAGTTATAGCATTTTGAAATAAAATTTTAAACTCATGCTTCAGAATTGGCTATTTCTCACTGACTTGGAAGCATGCAATTATCATTCCCATTCCTAAACCAAATAAAAATGCAGCCTTCGCCGACAGCTACCGCCCTATAAGTTTTGTAACCAAACCTTTCAAAAATTTTCGAAAAAATTATCCTAAAAAGACTAAACAAACATCTCTACTTAACAAAAGCTATACCAATAGAACAATGTGGATTCACAGAAAAAATATTCACACAATAACAGTTACTCCATATTACAGAACATATATACACAGCCTTTCAAAGAAAACACCACACCATAGCGATTTTCATAGACATCACGAAAGCATTTGACCGAACATGGCGTCAAGCTCTGAGCTACAAACTAATGAAAATTGGTAATTCATGCTACATACTTTCAATAATAAATAGTTTTCTTGACAATAGAACATTTTCGGTAAATGTTAACAACCAACTTTCAAATCCGAGATTAATAAACGCTGGACTCCCTCAATGTTCCCCACTTTCTCCGACCTTATTCAACTTGTATATCTCTGATCTTACTAAACTAAATTATATTCAAACAGCTCAATTTGCGGATGATGCGGCCATATTCTCTTCAGACACATCCATGAATCTAATTAGAAACAGAATGCAATTATACCTTCACATGTTGGATAGCTGGGCTTCCAAATTCAAGATGCAGGTAAATCCAAGGAAAACTTTCCCCAAAATATTCACACTAAGACCTCACACTCCACGAACTCCTATGATACTGAACCACAACACAATAGAATGGCTACCCCTAACAAACCGGTTAAGTATCTCGGACTTCAACAAGACACCAAACTAAACTGGAAGCATCACATAGATAAACTAATTCAAGCCAAAATAAAATTACTGCAGCTAAAACCATTAATTCACAGAAATAGCTCGGTACCATTCAATACCGCCATATTAATATACAAAACAGTCATAAAACCTCTGCTACTGAAAATCCGAAAATATTACTTCCGAAACTTCCGAAAATATTAAGAAAAAATATTACTAATTTCGAATGTACGAATAAGTTGACGAAAAACTATGCAGCCTCCACCCGTGTAAAAGGTGTGTTTGGTTTTTATGGGTATACGGACACTCGGGAAAATTAAAAAAATAATGGAATTTTCGATATTGACTTCAAAATACAAATATTTGATTGTACTATTCCATCTATTGTCACATTGCGGGTACCGCCTGAATTCCCATGTTTAGTGATTACGACACAGCTGATGTCATGCGACAGCAAGTCTGGAAGGAAGAGATCGCCCACCACTAAAAATTCTATATACGTGTTGCGTTTCGAAATAGCAATTTCTTGATATTCTTGGTATGTAAAGAATTGTTGTGCTGCGTGACCACATACAAATAAATTATAATTATAAAAATTGTATAAAACAGAATTCTACAATTTTTAGAAAGAAATAATCATGATAATAATAATAATAATAATAATAATAATAAGAAGAAGAAGAAGAAGAAGAAGAAGAAGGAATGATATTCATATGGAACTGGGCTTAAATAAATGTCGCGCTCTGCATATTGAAAAACGTACAATTGATATAGGAGAATTTAATGAATTAAAAATACCTAATCTAGAAAATGGTAAACTTTACGAGTATCTGGGAATAATGCAAGCTGTGAGAAACAAAGATTCTCTTGTTAAAAATTCTCTTCAGGTGGCATTCAAAAATCGTCTACAACTGATGAAAAGTCATCTCAAAGGGAAAAACCTTGTAAAAGCCATAAACACCTATGCAATCTCTGTTTTTAATTACAGCTTCGGTATTATTAAATGGTCCTCAACTAACCTCCAAAATCTTCGAAGACTAATTCGTACCACAATGACAAAATATAAAAAGCATCACCCAAAATCGTATATAGAGAGGTCAATGCTGCCGAGAAGCCAGGGAGAGACAGACGTAATCGACGTCCAGGAACTACACTGAAAACAAATCACTTCACTCAGAAAATACTGTCCGAGTAAACCAAAATTGTCATTGATATACAAAGCAATCGTGTCAGCAGATAAAAATATCCCTTCACATCTGAACCAGCACTCTCTTCAAGAAACTACTTTTCAAACAGAAAACCAAAGCAAGACCAGTGGTCTGAAAAACAAGTTAATGGTAAAATCTTTCTCGCCCTTCACGGTCTATGCAGACTTCTCAGCCTCTGTAAAATGGCTAGCAGATGGAGATTTATTTGCTGAAACCGAGGGTTTCATCCTAGCCATTCACGATGAAGTTATTCCCAGCGAAAACAAGTTCAAAAAGATCCCAAGGTCCTATCGAATAAATGTCGCAGATGTAGCGTATGAACGGAAAATATAGATCACATCATTTCAGGATGTGCAACCCTCGCACAGACAGATTACACAATGCGCCAAACCAGGTCGCTTTCATTATACTCCAACAAATTGAAACCAACCATAAATTTTGTGATCATCATGCCTCTTACTACATATACAAACCTGAACTTGTGATGGAAAATGAAAAGGTCAGAATGTATTTCAATCGCACGGTTTTGACGCACAAGACCATAAGAACGACGCACAAGAACATAACTGGCCAGATATTGTGATAACTGTCAAGGTGCCTAAAACTATTTTTCTTATTGATTTTGCAGTTCCTACAGGAACTTGTAAAAAGCATTCTCGGAAAAAATAAGACAATACAGCGATCTGGCATATCAAATCAAAAATCAATGGAAACAGGTCCAAGTATTCATTCTCCCAATAATTATCTCCAGTAAGGGCTTTATAGAAAATCACGTCACATAAAACCTTCAAAAACTTTATATCCCTCCAAGGCTTTTAAAATTAATGCAGAAGTCTGTCATCTTAAGTACTTGCTGCATTGTTCGGAACTTTCTAAATTCAGATTCTTAAATAAATTGCAAATACCACACTTGGCGAAAATCCCGTTGTTATTTGAGAACCAGGACTTCCTGTGAACCAGCAATGTGTAAGCATAAGTAATAATAATAATAATAATAATAATAATAATAATAATAATAATAATAATAATAATAATAATAATAATAATAAATACCTTGAAGCACAAAAATGATGCTGAACAAACCACACAATTATTATTTTTACACAACATACACACATACATTTTACATTATTTTTACAACACATTATTATTTTTTCCTTTTTAAATTGACAATCAATTTTATACTGTTGTTATAATTATAAATAATTTTTGGGAGTAAGTATTTAGATAACATTTCGGAAAACAATTGTTTCTATTAGAGGAAAATATTTAAAAAAAATGGAGTCGTTTCTGAGAATATAATTGTTTAAGAATTGCAAATACTCGTATATCAGGCAAAAATACACAAAAATTTCATTTTTGTAAAATTATGCATGGCCTTATTTCAAGAGCTATTTTTGAAGAACAAATTTTATTCCATAATAACTCTATCTTCAATATTGAAGTTGTATGAAGTCGCCGAGAAATTTTAACTTTTGCTATTATCGAGAAATCATGGATTTCAATGAAAATGAGACCTGTGTCATTTTTAAAACGTTATCTACGCTAGCCGAAAACAGCATTTATTACCAAATTTGAAGTATTTTGGAGAACATTTTTGAAATTATTTTTGAGTCTTCACGCAAAGTACCCCAGAAAATTAAATTATTCGCTTCAAACTCACAGGGCCTCGTGTTTGTCCTAACCGATTGGAGAATATCAATTTTGCAGAAAATCATCTGAACGGGTTTGGCGCTAGCGTTGACCTCAGGCAGACACACAGGCGGGTAGAGACGACGGAGGTGAAGGGGCCGACGGACGGATGTTTTACAATTAATCGATTCTTTCGGTATCAAGATCCTACAAAATATGGATTAAAGACCCTTACTGTAAACTTACAGAATAGCCGCTAATAACCTCGCTGTTGATGCGACTATAAATAATATTTTTTTAAAAAAAGTTATCTAGACCACACGTTGCAGACTAAGTAATTCTCTTCATACAGCAATAAGTTTAATTCACGTTTTTGTTACCACGAACCGACAATAAGTCGCACGATTACACAAAACTCTCTGTTTACTACGAACATAGTAGGGTGAAAAAGTAAAACGTGTAAAACGCTAAGACGTGTTTATAATTTGCAATTACGATTTCTTCGAATATTTTGTAATTTACTTTTTCTCGACATGGACAACAAAACTATTTCCCGCTAGAAACTTTTCGCGCCATTGCGGCTTCCATTTCCCCGTGGCGGTGTTAACCCTTCAGTCCCTCCTATTTGAGCATGCTCTTCCTTCTCCATCACCTTTAGCACCACTTCAGCTTCAGATGCCACCATTTCCATATCTGCCTTGTTTTCTTTGTGACTCTACCACCCTTACTGCTCCTGGCGCATTTTACTTTCACTGCCTCAGCAACTTCCATCTTTTCACCCCTGCAGCACGCGCACCTCGATCTCTCAACTCAGACCCTCATCGTCGTCTCCTCCGTCTCTTTTGCCGCCTTACGCTCCCGCCCCTGATCAATTTTCCATATTAATTCCGCTCTGTTCCAAACCTTTTGTTTTCCGTCAGTTCTTCCTTCTAGTTTTTGTCTTTACGTTTACCAGTGTATGTAACCATTCCTTTCCAATTCCATTCTTTCCAACAATTATACTGCCTGTTGTAACTGCCACTGCCCTTGGCGTTGTTCGGAGGAATTTTGTTGCCCACCTGCCTATCGTGCGTATCTTCCCAGCGGCATGCAGGGGACGTCTTCGCCTCCCCCGGTGCCTGGGCTGCCTCGCGTGGCCGGGCCATCGCCGCCTCCATCGCCCCCGTGGCAGCACCCCCTTCCCTTCCTGCTCCCGGGCGGCTGAATAATGGACAAGCGCCCGGCGGCGCGACCCACCGCCGCCTAGGGACGACTTGTGACGCCACGCCCGCCTCGGCCGGCCAGCTACGCCCTCGCCGCCACCCCGCCCTCGGCCCCGCCCCCGCCCCCG
Source organism: Teleogryllus occipitalis (assembly GCA_011170035.1). Classification (NCBI taxonomy): domain Eukaryota; kingdom Metazoa; phylum Arthropoda; class Insecta; order Orthoptera; family Gryllidae; genus Teleogryllus; species Teleogryllus occipitalis. Next base: position 154,983 of record BLKR01002036.1, read on the forward strand.
CCACCGCCCCGTGCGCACCGCTTGCCCGCCGGCAAATCTGTTTCCGGAGATTGGCGGGTTGCGGAGCGGCCGCCGATGAGCCGGTAGCGGTGGTGGTAGCGACGGTGGTGGTGGTGGCGACGTCAGCGGCAGCGAAGACGGTGGTGGCGAACAAAGCGGAAAGAATGCCGTCAGTGGTATTCTTTAAGGAGACGGTTGTCACGGTGGTAATTTTTCGGCTTCACATTCTGCCAGTTTCCAGCGAGGCCGTGTAGGTTTCGTCTGTAGGGCTACATAGAGCGCGTGCCATAGTCAACACATCGTGGGGGTGGAATCTTTCGTTTTTACGAAGAAATTTCGTTTTTAGCCTGAAACTAATATTACTTCTCACAATATCCTACAGTTTTGTCGGTAAACTTTAGATATTCTGAAAAACTTAATTAGAAAATAATCAAATTTGTCTTCATTCTTCATTTTACAAGCACATATTTTTGAAACCCGAGCACAACTGTATTAAAAATGTATAACATAGCCCATTTGGGCAATGATCCCTACACACACATTTTATTTCTAACCCCCATGGAGCCATTATAATGTGGTGCAGTTCACCTGTAGCACAGTATCAAATACTTTTGCTATTACTACATTTGAAATTAATTTAAACATTGCTTTTATTGTTAAAACGCTATTTACGATTTTAATAAATTATTTAAGGTTAATTTATGTATTAATTTTATCAAGAATAGTTTTTAGCTGTATACCATTGTGTTACTAGTAAGGCATCAATACCATTCCGATTTCATTTAATGAAATATTTTTATTCGGATTTGGTTTTGATTTAGGATATTGATAAAAAACTTTCAAATTCCATTTGGGTTTAGAATGTCCACCACTGCTTTCTCACTTTTTATTAAAATATGTTAGTTGTAATTCGTTTAGTTCGCCTTCCTATCGACATTTAGCTAGCGCAGCGCCACGGCCTCTGTCATGGCATTCTTTTGAATCGGATTTTGGAACAAATGTTTGTTATGTACTTTCTTATTTGGAGTTACAACAGCCAACATTATATAACAAGATGCAGTTAATTGCAATTTCCTTAAAGAGTATCACAATACCGAGTCTGAATTAGTTCAGAGTCAGCATTGTCGCTGACTCTGCAGCGGCTCAAACTGGGAGGTTTTAGGGTTCGTGTCCCGCGGATGGCGGAATCTTCGTCACCACCTTGGTGGATTTCAACCGCTGTGAAGAGGAGAATTCTGGCGACTGGCTGCTCTGATCAGCAGTTTTTCATGATTTCCCCTATAAATACCAGACGAATGCTGGAGCAGTTCCCTATCGAACTGGCCACGGACAGTGCGCGATCTTTCCTTCCTCTTCCTTATTCAATCCTCATCCCTTACACACACTTAAACTTACATGAACTATATACTACCACACATGTAGTACTCTGGTCGGAAGCTTAGAGCTTGTTTCTGAAGCGGTGCCTCGATAGTGGGAGATACCTTGTTGGGGTAAACCTCGCAAGCTGGCTGGTAGGATGTCCAGCCAGCGCGAAAAGATCAGCGCCATTTCCCGCGATGAAAATATCATACATTTACGGGACTATTGACCTTAGCAATTGACGCGCCCGGAATCTAGTCAATAAGTCCACAGTTTTGTTTGCATTCTTACAAACCTCATTCAAATTTGAGCCACTGAGAACTCCTACAGTCTCATCTGCTTTAGAATTTATTTATTTGAACATTTTTTTTAAAAATTTTTCCCTGAAAAATTAGTATATGCGAGAAAAAGAATACCTGAGACAGTACCTTGAGGTACTCCCGTATTTTCATTACAAAAATCACTGCATTTGTCTTCAATTTAAAAAAAATTGAGTTATATTTTTAAAAAATATGAAAACATTTCTAAAGTGATCCCTTTTATTCCAAAATTATAAAGCTTTTCTAATAGATTGGTGTTATGTACTGTATTAATGGATTTTTGTATATCTAAAAACATTTGCTAACATTTGTTCCCTACATCCAACTCAGTGAATTTTTTTGTAGTAACTTTTGTAATAGTGTCCACGGTCGATTCGTTATCTTTTTAAGCCGTATCGATTTTTTCTCAATAAATTATTTTTTTATGATGTTTCGATCCCGTTTCGGTTGTACGGGCTATATTGATCTGGTAATAATACAAGAAATTAGAAAGTCAGTTCTCTCGTTTTTGATGCTGATTGAAATCCAATTTATGATTATCCTTTTTTTATTTGTTTGTGCTGGCATAATTATTACTCAAATATTCTGTTACTGAACTTGAAATGGTTAAGATTATTAGTGATATTAGCGAGTGGGATGAAATATATTATACAAAAGGAGATGGATTTCCAAATTGTATCAACGGGAGCAGTAGCTCAGTGCATCAACTGATGTCACTGCAGCGCCTCTGACCGGGAGGTCCTAGGTTCGAGCCCTGACGGCGGCGGGATTTTCGACACTAGCTTTTCAGCTAGGTCGTATTCAGTCGCTGTCTGGAAGAGAATTTTAGCGGCCGGCTGCTCTGATAGGTAGTTTTTCGTGGTTTCTGCGATCAGCACCAGGCGAATGCCGGAGCAGTACTCTACCAAACGGGCCACGGAACGCGCGCGACCTGTCCTTCCCATTCCTTGACCTATCCTCACTCCTTACACACACACTTACACCAACATGCACTACACCACCACATATCCCGGGAGTCCAGTCGGGAGCTTAGAGCTTGTGCTGCTGGTGGGAGAGTCCTGGTTAGGGGGAAACCCCACTAGCCGACGGTAGGTCGGCGCCGGATCTCGCCATCCAGCCAGGGAAGGTTACCGCCGTCTCCTGAGAGAAAAAAACATGCACTAACGGGACTAATGACCAGAGCAGTTGACGCGACCGGAAACACGAAAAAAATCAATCAAAATTGTATTGATTATAGCGTTGCTAGAATTTGTGTCGTTATTGTGTAAAATTTATTGGCTGAGTTTTTGAGTTTGATCTTATGAATTAGAAAGTTTTGGATCCTGTATCAGTTTGCGTAAATCTGTTTTTGAACTTGCACTTATTTTTCTTTTATTGTTCTTGAAGTTGCTTGCTACAAATTCACTGGCCAAATATGCTCCTTTTTTTTTTTTAATTTATTGTTTTCCTTGATGATTTACATAGCTCAGTTACATTAACTCTACATATGTTTGTTGACTTACTAACTAAACTAAAATTAATCTTACAACTAGCATTGCGGTCGAGGAAATCTAATGGTCACCTCTAATCAGAGTCCATTTCGAAAAATTGTTGTTGGAATATATGGAAAGGGTACTTATTTTTTATTCTTGTGGAATGGGTGGGGTTTCTGGCTAGGTTGAATCCGGTTAAATTTGGTATCTGCATTAGGTTGGAATAGAATTGGGTGGATAGGTATAGAATGTGCTGGGTTATGGGTTGGAGATTGAATTCTTTATGGAGCTGTGCATTAGATATGAACCATGGTGCGTTGGTAATTGTCCTTAAGAACTGATTTTGTATAATTTGGATTTTGTTAAGATTGGTTCTAGCTGCATTTAGCCATATTGGGCATGCATACAGTAGGAGGGGTCTGACTATTGTTTTATATATTACGAGTGCGGTGTCATATGGTAGATGGCTGTTTCTATTGATTAGTGGTTTTAATTGTAATAGTTTGTTTTTTGCCTGTATTACTTTATTGTCAATGTGATGTTTCCAGTTTAGTTTTGTATCAATGTTTAGACCTAAGTATTTTATTGGCTTGTTTGATGGGTACCAGATTATCGTTTCATTGTTTAATGTTAATGGGGGAGGAGAGGTATATGGTCTTAGTGTGAATATCTTAGCTGCAGTTTTAATTGGATTGAGTTTTATTTTTGACTTTGCTGCCCAGCTTTCAATTAGATTTATATATATTTGCATTCTATTTTTGATTGCTGTGAGTGAGGTTCCGGATGAGTAAATTGCTGTGTCGTCAGCAAACTGGGCTATTTGTATGGGGTGCAACTTCGGAATATCTGCTACATATATGTTAAAAAGAGTTGGTGAGAGGGGGATCCTTGGGGTAAGCCTGCGTTTATTGTTTTGGGGTTTGAGTGGTGATTATTTACTGCTACTGAGAATGTTCTGTTTTCTAAGAATTTCTTAATGATTTCCGTTAAGTAGTATGGGGTACCGCTTTTTTTGATTTTGCATATTAATGCTTGGTGCCAGATTCTATCAAATGCTTGTGATATGTCTAAGAAGATAGCTATTGTATGATATTTTTTTTGAAATGATGAGTATAAATGTTCCGAGATTCTTAATAGTTGGTGTTGCGTTGAAGTACGTTTCGTAAAGCCGAATTGTTCTTTTGGTATGAGATTAGTAGAAGCTATATGTTTGGTCAGTCTTTTTAGAATTATCTTTTCAAAAATTTTTGAGAGAGAGGGTAATAAGCTTATTGGCCTGTAACTGGTGACATTTGCCGTGTTTTTATTCGGTTTAGGAATTGGGATAATAACTGCATGTTTCCAGGCAAAAGGGAAGTGACTTATTCTGAAACAAGAGTTGTATATATTATTTATATAAGCTATTGCTGGTGGGGGTAGCTTTTTTAGTATCAAATTGTTTATTTTATCGTGACCTGGTGATTTTTTATTTGGTAGTTTTCTAATTATTTGTGTGATTTCTTTTGGGGAAATGTATTGAATTCTATGATGAGGTCCATATACCGATTGTTCTGCTGCTGTAGTGATTGTTTTATGTTCGGGATGGGGTTTAGTTGTGTTAGTTGTGAATGTTGAGGCGAAATACGTGGCTAATTCTTCCGCTTTTTGAATTGAAGTGTATGCTTTTCCTACTGTTTGGTTTAATGGGGGGATTATTGTTTTTTTATTTAATATTTTTTTGGTAAAGATCCATATTGAGTTGTTTTTGGTGTTCAGCGATTCAATTTTGGTGTGGAATTGTTGGGCATTGTGCTTTTTAATTAATCTTTTGACTATGTTGGTAATTGTATTGAGTTCGAACTTAATTTCTGGGGTTCTTAAGTTGGCCCACAGTCTTCTAGTTTTGTTTTTTATTTTTATGGCATGTAGTATTTCCTGCGGCAATATTGTGTCCTTGTTGCATTTAGGTTGTTTTTTTTAGTTTAATTTGTGAAGTTTGTAGGGTGGAATGTATTAGTGTGTTTAGGTAAGTTACGGCATTTTCAATTTCAATTGGACTATTTAATATTTTAATTTTGGGGATAGCACTGCTTATGATGTTCTGAAACTTGTGCCAGTTAATTTTGAGTGTGTTGGGTTTGGGCGTTGGGGAATGAGGTGGAGGCAGTTGATGGGAGGTTATTAGAACTGGTATGTGGTCCGAGTCAAGTTCAAAAACCGGCGTTGAATAAAATTGAGTGCTGGAGTTAGTAATGCCTATGTCGAGAATATCTGGATTTCTGAGTCGGTCGTAAGGGTAATATGTGGGTTCTGTTGTGGATATTATTTTTAAGTTGTTTTGATTTATTATTTTTTCAAGTATTTTTCCATCATGGTTGTTTGCTTGGCATCCCCAGTTAGTATTCTTGGCATTAAGGTCTCCTAATACTAATGTACTTATCTGGGGTTGAAATAAATTTAGTAGATTAGCATCAACTATTTTTGTTGTGGGAGGTTTGTAGGCTGATATTATGTTCCAGTCGTGGCTATTTATAATTAGTCTGATTGCTATGGTTTCTAAGCCGGGTGTGTGAACGGTATTTATCTGGTGGTGCTCTATAATGGATTTTACTGCAATTAGGACTCCTCCTCCGTTGTTCTCTGTTCTATCTGCTCTATATATTGTATATTCCGGAATGTATAGTTTATTTCGTGCTTTGAGATGGGTTTCAGTTATGCATGCTACGTCTATTTTGAAGGAGTGCAGGAAATTTATTAACTCTGTTTTTTTATTTAGGATGCCATTTGCGTTCCAGTTTATGAGTATTAAATTTTTAGGGAGAAGCACTTGCATTATTATTACTTAGAAACGAGGTGACTGAGTTTTGGATTGCTGAAATGACTGTAGGGATCAATGAATTTATGAAGTTTACGATACATGATGATATTGTATTAATGATTGTATTTATGAGAGAGTTATCTGCTAGGGAGGCTTGATGATAATTTCTTGAATGGGTGTTTGATTGGTTTGAGGATATATTTTGGTTATGGTTTTTGTTGTTGATTGGAGAGAAGTTTTGGAGTGGTAGGGTTTTCGGTAAGTTTGGGAAGTGAGCGAGTGAATCATTTGAGTGGGGAGGTGTTGAATTCTGTTGGTGGGTACTTTTATTTCTGAAGGTTGAGGTGGAGGTTTTCTTTTCATATATTTCTTTGAAATAAGGACAGTTATTATTTCTAATATCCCCACGGTGGTTTCCCTTGCAGTTAGCACAAATAGGAGTTTGAAGTTTTTGTGGGCAAGTTACAGAGTAATGATTTCCTGAACAGAAGGCACAGTTAATCACATGGTTACAATTGTTTTTTGAGTGTCCGAAATCTAAGCATCTTTGACATTGTAGGGGCCGTTGGGTCTTCGTCTTCTTTCAGTTGTCACTCGGTGGTTGCATATTTGTTTAATGGTTAATATAGTTTCTAGAGGTTCGTTTCCACTAAATTCAGCTGCTACAACCGGGATGGGATTGTTGTCTTTTTGTAATCGTGTTACTTTTATTATGGATGGGTGACGTTGAGTGAGGTCTTGAAGTATTTCAGGTTCTGAGATTGATTGGTTAATATTTTTAAATACTACTGAGAATTTTTTGTTGGTGGGATCTTTATAAGAATGAAAACTTCTTTGGGTGTGTATTAGGTATTTCACAATGTTTCTGAAGTCGGTTATTGATTTGGCAACTATTTTCACTTTATTATTTTTATTTTCGGCAACGAAATTTGAGGTCACTCTAGTTTTTAGTTCTTTTATGAATTCGTTGAGGTTTGTGATATTGGCTACGAATATTGGGGGAATTTTCATAGTGTTTTGTGATTGCTCACTGATATTTTCTTTTAGATAACTGAATCTATTTTCTTCTTCTTTAGATGTTGAGTTACTTAATTTACTGAATCTGTTTTGCACTGGTAAATTGTACACGTAGTCTGAATGTTGATTTTGGCCAGATGACGCACTATCGTGACCGGTACCCGCACTCTTTCTTTTTGGGTCTTGATGGATTGAATTGTCACCCACTGACCTTTTTCGCTGTATTCCGTTGCCTGATGACTGGTGGTCGAGCCCGTCTGTTGCTGTTTCGGTGTGGAAGGCAGCAGCGTGGCCACCGACCTCGCTGCTACTCGGGTCGGGAACTGGCAATGGCGACGCGTCCATGACATCGCCGTCTGCCGCGATGTGGTGTGATGAAGGAACTGCTCCGTTGAATATATAATTGCTGTCGCAATTATTGACTGCATTCAGGGCTTGGCTGATAGCCTGCCCTGTTGATGAGGGTATGTCATAGGACATAGACTAAAAACACAACTCGCTGAGAACACTGTATAGCTTTCACTTAGAACTGAAACGGAGCTCCGCACTAGCGATCCGCTCGGGTCGGAGGCTCGTTCACGAATGACTGGCCAAATATGCTCCTTAATAACATTGCATTGTGAGTTGCATAAAGTATTGAGGAATTTTAACCGCGAGATCTGAGTGTTCACGTTGGGTTAACTGAGATATTCAAATTTGTTGTCTGCTGGTGAGGTTACGCGATTGCTCAGAGCACCGAAACGGTTTTGACTTTCTCAGACTTATTGGAGGTTTGTATATGGGTCGGCCGATACATCGCTATTGCTTATACTTTCGGACGTTTCCTTTTATTCCTGTGAGAGTAAAAAGAACACTGTACGACTTTTTTCATTGTAGTTTCCTCAAGGTGATAGCGGTTGTTCTCTGTGCAGCGAACGAGGTGTGTAGCCCATGTCCATGCTGCCTTCGGCATTCTTTGAGTTCAGTGTTGCCTGTCCATTTATATTCTAAGCTTCATTGAGGTTTATACCTCGTGGCACGTGATGCACTGCACTGCTGTATAAATTATTGTTGCCTATATAGTTGAGAGTTAATACGGCTTGTGAAATTATAAACCCTGTGGATAAATCTGCTAAATTTTGCATCGACTATGCCGCAATGAAGAAAATACTGATTGTTTTACTGATTGAATAACTAATTTATAAAAATCGCGTATTCTACGTCAGTTAGCCTTGCGACACGGTATCTCAAGTTCGTCACTTAAATTAGCTGCGATGGTTATCGCGCGGAGAGCTCTCAGGTGTTACCCCGACAAGAGTTGAGGGCCGACTGTGTATGTACCGAATATGTATTTTAATACGTAAGAGACGATGGGAGAATGTAGGCGATGCTGGGATTATGATTGAATTGATGAATAATGCTACATTTGAACAAAATCTAACGACGTTCTCATAATTAGAAAGAAAGTATGTTTATATTCTTATTTTTTACTATTTTTATTTATTGGAACATTTTATAAAATGGATGTTAGCATTTCGAGTTTTCGATGTTTTCGTATTTTCTATTTTGAGGAGTGAAGTGTGTTTACGCAATTAAGCGTTTTATATATAATTCTTTTGGGAATTGAATTTCATAATAAAATCGGTGTCAGTTATTTCTTTGGCTTTTGAAACTAATATTAAATCGAGAATTTAAATACTTAACGAGGTGTTTCTTATTTAAAAATGAATGTTCGTCTTAACTTCTCATGCGCGGCCGCCACACGCAAGGGAGCATCGATCTCGGCGCGCTCATTGGCACTACGGCCTATAGATAGAGGCCTTTCAGAGAAGAGATGCGGATGTCGAATTCCATCCAGGGATCACACGGGATCGAATGAAACGGACGTGTGCATCCAGCACTGCAACTGTGGCAGAGAACCCTCGGAAAGGCGCGCGCCCAATAGGAAGAGTTTGCTCGAGGTCAAAATAATATAGCCTCAGGTCACCATAACAGTGGACTGTTTTTACAACTGGACCAGAATATACGCGCGGTTTGGAGATGCGAAGGCGCTGTGTAGCAAGCACAAATACACGCGACGGCGGGCGCGGTGGAGAGGAGACGGGTGGGAGGGACAACTGTGTTACCGGCGTAAAGCGACCAAGCACGCGGCAAGATTAAGAGTGAAAAAAGGGCAAAGGAATTGTTAATCACGATGTCTGTTTTTGCCACGACCCCCCATGCCAACTCTGAATTCGTCGTTTTCCTGAGGTAGTTTTCCGGCAGCTGGCTAAGTCTACGCGGCGTCCATTGTAATGTCCGGGTAAAATTTTTTTGAAGATCTACATCTTTTCGCCCACAGTATTTTAATTCTACGAAGACACAAGTTCCAGAATTAAGAGATGTTTTTATCCGGCCGTATACTTTATTCTGAGCAAGTTCATGCTAGCCTTCATTTTGTGAGTTTAGATTTATGAATGTAATTAAACAATTTTCTGCTTGAAATGCGAATGAGAAACAGTACGAAGAATTGCCGGACACATACGGTTAGATATCATGGAAATATATTTTACTAAAATCGAAGAAAATAATTCAAAAAGCAATGGGATATATCTGTATTAATTATTTATCTATTCGTTATAATATTATAGAAATGTGATAAAACGTTATGTACTATTCTCATAAACAAAAGTTAATGCATTGCAACTACAAACAAAGCATTGCAAAACAAAACAAAAAACAACAGAAACTGCAATTTTCTTCTAGGAGCAAGAAAGAAAGCACGTAATCATGAGCATGCATTTTTATTACAATGCTGTCATAATAGCCTATTCGCAAAAGAAAATGTTTTCGTTTATACGAACATTTCATTTTTCCTCATTCCACTGTTCATCGCGCATATGGTGTTAGGCTCACCATTCGCGAATGGAAATGAAGCTAACAAAATTAACGATCCAGTTATGTAGCATTTTTGTATACACCGATCGAGTTTCGGACTCGCGAACATAATGTGGGATATTAGGTCACCTCATGGTAAAGTGCAGATTTGATATGAGCTATCGAACTGCGCCTGGGGCTCGGTTTACCGGCTTGTGCGGCGATGATTGATGCTTTTGACCCGCGCCCCGCCCCCTCGCCCCGCTGCGTCCCCCTGGTCCCTGCCCCGGAATTGATTGCTTGGCGCTATTAAGCCGAGACCATCCGGGGCGCCAGCCATCCGCTTCGTCCCCCTCCGCCCCCCTTCACTCACCCCGTCTCCGCCGCTAGCCATGCCCCTCCCCGACCCTCCCCGTCAGCCTCACCCCCTCCTGACCCGCTCTCGTAGCCGGGCGCTCACTCAGCCTCCGCTACCCTCCGCTCGGCTCTCCGCCCGCCTCTCCGCCCCCGTCCCCCGTCCACGCCCATCGCCGGTCCGCCCCCCGACATCCTCTTCGCCGTCCGCCGCCTACTCGGTGCTTACCCTGTCCTCGATACGCCCCCTCCACTTCGGCCCCTCGGCAAACTGTTCGGATCGCGAGACGACCAGGCGTACGCTGCCGTCGCGACAGGGTCCGACCCACGGCGGCGCGGCGCGGCGCGAGCGGTGCGCCCTTGCGCCAGCTCCCCATTCACTCTCCTCCCCTTTCTCTTTCGCCCTCCTCTTCTCTCCCCCTGCGGACTGTGCCGTCACACACCATTCAGTAGAAGAGAGATGCGTTTTAAATACTTCAGCATAAAATGCAGTCAAAATATAAATCGTTATTAGTCTACGAAAAAAATTTCTGACGATTAGGAATGGTTTGTAAGTGAACGTCGGATGAGTATAGTCGTTCGTCTAGATTGTCCGATGCCTCCTATTTTTTGCTATGTCGTGTTAAATGGTGGCGCATGGCTAGATAGCTAGCTTTCCATGCCGCGCCACCGGGTTCTCTTTCCGAATGGGGTAAAAATAAAATAAAAAAACTGTCACTTTTAAATGAATGAATCAAACTTCTAACATGAATTAAACATGAAGCATGAGAAATAACACTTTTCCTGACCTGTTCCAGACAATATTCATATCCTTCAAATGTACTGGAAGCAAGCAAAACAAAGCGTTGACTAAAATCTGGATGCATGCTAGACTTCATCAATTTAAAACTCATTTTAGCACAGCACCTCGTCTTGTAAAACAATCTTTAAGACAGTTAAAAAAACCATTCATTTCAACAGTATTCTCGTTCCTTAACAGCAACAGCAACATCTAACTATTCAATTTGAAAAGCTAGCAGAAAATACGAACGTTCAAACTTCCAATTTCCTCCTACACGGAAAATAAACGGTACCTGGGCAAGAAGCCCAAAGAAAGGACAAATGCGAACGTTTTGGAGAACACTTCGCTACTGCAGTTGAGCCAATGCTCTCACCAAATTTCCCGTACGTTGGAGAAATAGCCCAATATCATAATGCCTTCTTCCAACTATCATCTCCAATCAAACCATTTTCTTTCAGTGAAATAGAAAAATGGATTAAACTATTCATTAACCCGAATATAAATTCTGGCTATCTCATCACAAGAAAAGTTCTTCAAGAACTATCGCGAAAGGGACTTGCCTTCAGTGCCTCTCTTCTCACCGCTATGCTCATACTATTGTTGCCATATTAAAACCTGGGGAATCAGCGAATTTGCCGAGGGAGCAGACTGTGAATAGACTTCTTCGGCGGTAAGAAGACTTTGAATAGACTTCTTCGGCGGTAAGAGGACTTTGAAAACCTCATACTATGACTAAAGCATATTATAAAGCAAGTTCTTCCAGACCATCAATTCGGATTGAGAAAAAAAAACATTCAAATGTTGAACAAGCTCATGGAGTCGTTGGCATCATTACTGAAGACTTTCAATCAAACCGCTTCTGTTCAATTGTTTTTCTAGACAAACATCACAGCAAGCATTTGATTTGCTATGGCTCAATGGACTTCTAGTATAAAAATCAAATCCATATTACCACAGGAATATTATCTTCTATTGAAATCGCATCTCTCTGACCGCTACCTTCAAGACGATTACCAAGAAGAATATTCCTCATTTTATCATGTTAAATCTGATATCCCGCAAAGAAGAGTTCTTGTTCCTATTCTATACTTCAAATATACCAGTGATCTACCAAGCTACAGTTTCATTATTATGACAATTTTCGCCAAAAATACCGCAATATTGGCTTCATGAAGATGCAAATCAGGCAACAATTCTACAAAAATTTAGACCTATTGCTGCAGTGGTTAAGGCATACGAGGAAAAGCCTCAAAATCCAAATACATTAATTTGATGCTTTGCAAGCAACAATTCCTAAAGTGAAACTCAACGATATGACTTTGAGAAGCAACATTGGTTAAGTAATTGGGGTTCCACGACGACTAACATCTAACGTAGAAAAAAACTTTTGCAAAAAAAAAAAAAAAAAAAAAAAAAAAAAAAAAAATTAAAATTTCAGCAGATTGCACGGTTAATCAATGGCCGTCCGCATTTGCCTCTGCAAAACAAAATACTCATCTACAAAGCAACATTCCCACCAGTATGGAGCTATGAAATCCAGCTATATGGTTCTGTAGGTAAATCCAATACTGAGATTCTCCGCAGGTTTGAATCAAAATGTCTCGGTCAAATAGTCAATGCACTTTGGTACGTATCCAACAACACTATACAAGATTTAAAATATTCTCACTAAATACGAAGAAACAATACAGCGCAGCATTAAATCCCAAGCGCGCTTGAACAAACACCCAAGCAGCCTGGCCATCAATCTTCTGGACAAAAGTGAAAAACTTGGACGACTCAAAAGACAAAACATCCTAGAATTGCCTTTGCGAATGAACTAATTTTGTAAGAGAAACTCTTTACAATGTTTAATGTCCTTATGTTCATCGTCAAGAAATCTAGTGGTGCTATAACAGCACGTACTTTTTCGCCCGTACTTTCACGCAAAATTACACGAAAAGTACTCAAACTTTCTTCTTTATACATGACCTTATTTCAAAATCTATCTTCAAGGAACATACTTTATTCAGGGTAAAACTGCTATTTTTAATATTTTACTTCTAGGAGGAGTCCAAAAAAATTTTGAAATTTTGCAATTTTCGAAAAATTAGAGATTTTCACGAAAGTAAGACCTCTACCATTCTCTTAGAAGTCATTCACACTACTCTACCATTCTCAATAAGGTCATTTTTTGAAAATTTTGAAAATATCCCACGGGCTTCAATGAAGTAGCCCCCAAAATTAAAATATCGGTTTCAAATTCAAGTTGCCGCGACATTAGCCAGATAGAATGGGGAATATCAATTTTGGAGAAAATCGGCTGAACCTTTTAGCCGCTAGCGTTGTTCACAGACGGGCAGAGGGACGGGCAGATAGATTGTCATTTGATTTTTCCATCTCAAGGATCCACAAAACATGGATTCTGGCTACACCACGTATTAGAGAATTTTTTCCTAATTTATCAACTGGATTTACTCAATTTTTCTTTTCCAGGGCCTGTAATACACGTTTTTCTGCCAAAAATTCGCCGTTTTTTCGCGAAGGATTACATAATATTCTCTCTACTGCGTGAGCGGTAGCGAGAAACTAAAAATTACTGAATGTTTAAATTAAAAAAAGCAAATTGTAAATTAACTGTAAATAAAACGTTAAAAAAAGTCTCACAGTCATACCACAGTTCATATAGCTGGTTGAGAATGTGAAAGCTCGTAGGTAGAAAATGCCTAATAGATGGCGTAAGGAGTAGCTACCTGCTTACCACAGTCATACCCTTCAGACTGGGACGCATGTGGGTGTACATTCTACGCACATTTTATTGAACTTCGGATTTCCTGTCCATTCTTTTACAGCTCTTGGTCCAAATATGATTAAAGATAGAAACAACCGGTTTTGACAAGATTTAATTACAACAGAATATATGCTCCCTTGCAATAGAAACTCTATCGGAAAACGAACTACAGATTTTATTTGATGATACTGCTGATGAAAAAACTAAATTCTTCACTAACACCTCACAGAGCTCAATAAAACGTGTGCAGATTGTAGAGCTACATTCATTGTCTAGAAATAATGCTATCTAGTATCTGCCAATTGGATCAAGGGAAAGTGAACGAAAAACCTGACCGTCGTATGTCAGTGAGAATGAAACAAAACGTAAATATGCCGACCCACCAGAAGAGATTACAGTGAATAAATAATCGAAGCACTTTATTGATGATACTAATAATAATAATAATAATAATAATAATAATAATAATAATAATAATAATAATAATTTAAATTAATTGCTTAATTTGAATTTCCTTTATCATCGATGCTCAAGTAACGTGACGCAACGTAAAAATTACTTGTAAATGAGAAATTTATGGAGAGTTCCTTTTTGAATAAATGAGTGTTCCTTTTTGAAAAAAAATTCATAAAAATAGTTCATAAGAGAGTCTGTATAAAGACCGTTTTCTGTTCGCGAAATAAACGACTCCTCTCAGTACAAAACCGTTCCCCTGAAAAATGACAATTAGGGATATGTGCCACTGTTCTTAGGAGTCGGCGATAAATTGTTTTATTGCTCTCTATATTAATAAATAATCTCGTCCAAATTTCCGGCTATAAATTTCGTGCGTGGAGTACGAAGGAATATGCTGTGCTCGCCTCTTCTCCGGTCACTGCCTCCGTACTTGGGCTGTGCGGCACCCACTTCATATCCTCCCTTCGCGCCGCTTCTCCGCTCTCGTCGCTCTCCCATATCCCCCTCCTTCCCCCGGCAGCCGCGCTGGTTCGCTTCACGGCCTCCAGCCTGGAGGTCCGTCGCTTTTACTATATAGTTCACGAGCGGGGAAATCCCAGAGGCCTGGTCAGGACGAGCGCCCGGCGCCGAACTGCTGCCGAACGTGTGATTACTGCGTTGCGCTCGACACTGCCCGCGATAAATTTGGGCGCGAGGTCGGACGGTGGGCGCGGGCGGTGGGGTGGTGGAGGGCCTTGCTCGCAGAACAGGCGGGCGAGGAACGGTGGGCGAGTCGAAACGCAGAGAATCCTTCGTGGGACCTCGCAGCTCGACTTCAGAAATACCTTCAAGTAGCATTATAACTGTTGATGTTCCAGAGATTTCCAACTTCTCAATTCGGCAAACGCAAGTGTAGAGGGGTCTCTGAAATAATTGAATTGACTAAATATCAAAGTATGTGTATTTTGGTTTTCTTCTTGTGCCCGTACCAGCGAGCGAAGTATTATTTAATGAGATGTGATGGTGTTATAGGGAACGAGTGATATATAGCTTTACACACTTAGAGTTGTTTGCCCAGGCAAGTTTAACTTATTAAGATATCCTGACCATTGCCTTTTGATCGACTGCTCAAACGTTACTAATTTATTTCATTTTTAAAACAAAATATTATTATTATTATTATTATTATTATTATTATTATTATTATTATTATTATCACTATTATTTGTTTTCTTTTCACTACAAATAGTGTCGGAGGACAATATCAAGACACAATTTGTCTGTACGAAGTCATGGAGCTTCGGTGAAGAAATACTTATACTTATGGTTTTGTGTTAGTACAGTTCTCAAAACTTGTAGTCTTTTACATTTTCATGGATTCAAGTGATGTCTTCATATTCTAAGTACGCTTTCTTCCCTAATCGAGACTCAAAAATTTCCTGACTATATTTGCTGTGCCCAGTAAAGCGGCTTTTTGCATTGTTCTGAGGTGTTTTTCTTTTAATCGCAGCCTTCGTCCAGTTTTCAACCAATCCTTGGTTACCACGCCATTTGCTGACACTAGTACAGGCACTATGCCTACGCTCCGTAACCTGTACATGTCCCTCAACTCCACAGCGAGAGGTTGGTATTTTCGTTTCTTTTCAGCAATAGTTGACACCAGTTTGTCGTCTGTGGGAACTGCAACATCGATTATCGTTGCTCTTCTTGTTATTTTATCAATTATTATTCTTATTCTTATTCTTATTCTTATTCTTATTCTTATTCTTATTCTTATTCTTATTCTTATTCTTATTCTTATTCTTTTTCTTATTCTTATTCTTATTCTTATTCTTATTCTAGGCCCATTATAGTAAAGTTTGTCAGTTATAGGAAACGGCGACAGGTCTTCCAGTCGAAGAGGCTTTTAAAAGGCCAGAAAATCACCATTCGCGAGGACCTCACGCACCAGCGTCTGGCCGTGCTGCACGCTGCGATCTCGCGGTTCCAGCTGCGGAATGTCTGGACAGAAGATGGGCATATAGTAATTAACACAGGTAACAGACGTTTCCGCGTCCAAACGATGTCTGAGCTTAACTCAATACAATAGCTTCGGGGCGCTCCTTTTTCCTTTCTCCGGAAAGCGTTCTTCCTTGCATTCTCATACTCTCTCTCTCTCTTTCTCTCTCTCCCTCTCACTCGTTCTTACTTGTACCCTTTCTTTATTCTTTACATCTCTCATTAAACCAGCTCTTGCTCCCTTCTGAGTCATAGGCAGTCGGCGGCGTTTTAGGAAATTCCCGTTGTACCGCAATGCTAAGTACCCTCCCCACCCCACAGCCGTCTCGACCTGCGTTTGTCCACCCCCCTTCCCTGTCAGCCCCGGCTGCTGTAGACAACACGCCGTGTATTTCTAGGAACTGTTTTTACGTCGCGCACTTAAACGCACAATCTCTCCTTTGTCATCACTCCGAGATTCAGGAAATTGTAACAAAACATAAATTTCACGCACTCCTCATTAGCGAAACATGGCTCAAAAAATCATTAAATTCTCAAACCGTTAAAGTCCCCGGATACCGGCTTTGGAGATCCGATAGAAAATCCAGCGTTGCTGCCCATGGCGGAGGTGTCGGTATCTATTTACGTGATGACATTAACTGCAAAGTTATTTTCTCTTCAGTAAATCATAAAGACCACTTCATCGAATACTTAATTGCTGAAGTTATTCTCGCAGGCAAAAAATGTCTCTTGGCGGTAGTATATTCTCCTCCCAAATCAGGCAACATTGACGAACTAGACGACTTACTCGCTTCCTGTGTCACTAAATATGACGACATTATTATAATGGGTGACTTTAATTGTAATCTATTAAAAAAATCTGCCTCATCTGACAACTTTGCTCGTTTTTTTCGTAATATGAATCTAACGATTCTTCCCCTAAAGGCAACTCACATCACAAAAGATACTGAAACATGGATAGATCATATCATAGTGTCAAATCCTGCAAGAGCGCGTTCTCATGGACAATTTTCCGTCCCGGGAATATCTAAACATGATCTTATCTACGTATCATATAATTTAAAGTGTCCCAAATACACACCAAAAATAATAAAATATCGAGATTATAAGAACTTCGATGCAAATTCCTTCATTTCTGATGGATTCTCGGTCCCCTGGAATATTGTACTAAATGAAACCTCGCTCAATAACAAAGTAGCAGTATTTACGGAAATGTTTAACGAACTTGTAAATAGGCATGTTCCACTAAAGACGTCACGCGTGACACGTCCCGCAGCTCCATGGATTTCCAGTGAAATCCGTCAATTTATGCACGATAGGGACACTGCGTACAAAGTTTTTCGGAAAACAAGGAACTATAACGACCACGTTACGTATAAAAAAACTTAGAAATCGTGTAACCCAAATGTTGAGAAATGCCAAGATTAAATATTATCACTCTATTTTTCAAAATAACCGTGATTCAAAATTGCTCTGGAAAAATTTGCGCACTATAGGTATTGGAAATATTCGAAATTCAACAGAAATAAATGTGTCACTTGATTTGCTAAATCATACTTTTGTTACGCTCGCGCAGCCAATAAATCCACTCCTAAAATCGCAAACTTTATCTATGCTGCGGAGCACAGATATTGATATTGATATTAAAGACACTTTGTATTTTGCGTCAGTAACACCCACAGACGTCACTAAAATCATTTTGAGTCTTAAATCAAACGCATCTGGCTCTGACGGAATCAACGCAAAGTTGCTGAAGCTTGGAGCTGAAGTAGCACTCCCTGCAATAGTGGACATAATTAATTTCTCACTAATGAGCGGCGAATTTCCCTCGGCGTGGAAGACAGCGCTTGTCCATCCACTTCCTAAAAGCGCCAATCCTACGACGCCAGTTGATTACCGCCCTATTAGTATCTTGCCTACAATATCAAAAGTTCTTGAAAAGATTGCCAGGAAGCAGATCGAACATCACCTTCATAATTTCAGTATTTTAAATACAAACCAGTCAGGTTTTAGACCCGGAAAAAGCACAGGAACTGCGCTTCTTAGTGTTATTGAAGACGCCAGAAATGCAATGGACAGCGGTAAAATCACAATTCTCGTCCTCGATTTTAGCAAGGCATTCGACTCGGTCGACCACGATATTTTGTTAGCAAAGTTGAAAAACATTGGATGTGCCTCATCCACACTCAAATGGTTCTCCAGCTATCTATCAGAGCGGCAACAAAAAGTTGTGTACTGTGACAACATGTCGGGTATCTTGCCACTAGCACGCGGCGTCGCACAGGGCTCAGTGTTAGGACCTCTTGCTTTCCTAATTTATGTAAATGATATAGACAAATCAATAAAACATTGTCGTCATCACATGTACGCTGATGATCTCCAATTGTATATTAGCGGACCCTCCTCTCGCGTTTTTGAACTTGCTCAAAAAATCAACGAAGACCTTCACAGTCTGTCCTCTTGGTCATCATCATTGGGGCTACTGCTTAACCCCAATAAATCTCAGTGTCTTCTAATCGGCTCCAGAAACTCCTTAAAAAAGTTATCAATCTCCGCTCTCCCTGAAATTTGCATAAATGGAACTCCCCTACCGTGGTGTAAAGACGTGAGAAATTTAGGTGTGTATATGGATAATACTCTTAACTGGAATGTGCAAATTGATAAAATATGTCAAAAAGTCTTCGCGTCCCTGCATGTTCTAAAACGCATGCGTACATTTTTACCTATAAAAACTCGTCAGACCCTCGTAACATCCCTTCTTATGCCTCATTTTGATTACTGCGATTTCCTACTAACTGACATAAATCTAAAACAGCAACGTAAGATACAAGTAGCTCAAAATGCATGTATTCGTTTTATTTTCGACCTTCAAAAATACGATCATATTTCGACCTTTTTTGCCCATTCTAAAATTCTTACCGCTGATAAAAGGCGTTTACTCCACTGCCTTCTCCTCCTTCACAAGATTTTAAACAGTACACATCATACCATCCTATCACAACGATTTCAGGTTATGAAGCTACATCGTGCCCGAGCGTCACGCCTTATTTGTATTCCTCATCACAATACCACAGCGTTTAGTAAATCATTCACTGTCACTGCCATCCGTGCCTGGAACAATCTCCCCTCTTCTATAAAAAATGCAGTATATTTCACAAATTTAAAAAAGAAGTCACTAATTGGATCCATGAAAATAATACATAACATTAGTCTCACTGCTCGCTTGCCAAAAATTAGATCTGGGTGGACGCCGCACTACGTCAGCACTGTGATATATCTTATACTTTTTCCTATCCCATCGATCGTACAAAGTTCTACCCTATTCCTTAACTAAATACTTCCATGTCATCCTTGACACCGTCTCATCTCTCTCTCTCTCCCCCCCTCCCTATCTTCCTCTCCTTCCCCCTCCCCATCTCTCTCTCCCTCCCCATCTCTCTCTCCCTCCCCATCTCTCTCTCCCTCCCCATCTATTTAGCTTTATAAAGTAAACTAATCGTTTAGCACACAAAAATATCATTCCTCCTTCTATCTACTTTTACACTTATCATAATACTAAAAAATGACAAACCCATAACCTAGCTATATGTCTCTATAATCTACTCGTACACTCTTTCAATCATTTTTAAATAACATGAACAAACCTTTATCTCATACGTCACTTTTATTGCAGTACGCAGATGTATGCGTACCTTTGTTGTGTGATTATGCATGAGCATTTGCTCATATTTGTATGCGTTCAAAATATTATAATGATATGCTTTTAATTTTGTCTACATGTGTTTCACTAATTTGCAATATTTCTGTTCCAGTTCTTCATCTCTTACAAACTGCGCCGTACATTTAGACATAATATTTAATTCAAATTACTGTCGTTTTTTTCTTTCTTTGTAGTTTGTGTGCAGTGAAATTGTTTACTTGTATTGTGTCTTGGCCTTAAGCCGCCATCCTGATTGAGGTTTACCTGGGTTTACTCAATCGCTTAAGGCGCATGCCGGGATGGTCCCTTGCTTGCAGTCCCAGGAATAAAGGTAGAATAAATCGTTGGCTTACGAGTGAGAGATGTTGGGTCGGGTTTTCGGGTCTTGGGAATACTCTAAACGGTAAAAATTTCTTAAATTCTTAAAATTTTCCAATTTTCTAGTTTGTGGAATATTCTAACTGTTAATATTTCCTAAAAATGAATTGATTATATCCACATTTTTATTTTCTTTAACTTTATTCAAGAACCAAATAGTTTTACGACACTTAATCATATAATAATAATTGTTAATATTATGAAATATACGCAAAATCAGTTACCATTATCTCTTAATGCTTTCAGTTTCTCTCAGGGCTTGAACTCTTGACTTGATGTGTCTTCGCTTGTATGCTGACGAGATTCCCTCCATTTCTAGTTTTTCTAGGGGTAATTCAAAAATACGTACGCAATTTTAGCTTCTTCAAAACCTCAATGAACCAATTAACATAACTTATTAACATTTCACTGGTTCTCTTTCTCCTTTTCTTTCTTTTTTTTCTTTCCTTTCTCTCTACCGTTCCATTCATCCCGATTCTTTCCCGATTTCCTATCAAGCTCGTCCTCTCTCGCTTTCACTCCTGTCATCCATGTGAAAATCTTCATCCAAATTGCGTGCGTATTTTTCATTGAATGACTTCCTTTATTATGTACTATTGTAATATAAATTCTGAAAGTGGTCAGGCGGAAGAGCAGGCTAAATAGCCTGAGCCTCGCCACCAATAAAGAAATTTATTTATGTATGCATGTATGCATGTATGCATGTATGCATGTATGCATGTATGCATGTATGCATGTATGCATGTATGCATGTATGCATGTATGCATGGATGCATGGATGGATGGATGGATGGATGGATGGATGGATGGATGGATGGATGGATGGATGGATGGATGGATGGATGGATGGATGGATGGATGGATGGATGGATGGATGGATGTATTGAACGAGAGAGGTATCAGCTGTCGGCGTAGATTTCGACCTTGGGGTCGCTTCTCTTTCAAGGCCTGGGCGGTAGGAGAATTCCCTCTCTCCCGACTCTCTGAGCGTGGGAAGGTGAGATATACTCTTTGGGTGTGCGGGTATGGCTTCTATTCACGTGTCTCCCTGCCCCGCGTTGATCATAACCCCTCGACCAGATACGCATTGCTCAACGCCATGCGAGATATCAGAAAGTCATAGTACTGGGTTGTGGCGCATTGTGCGTTGAAAATCAGCGAACAGTCCGAATATAGTCAATAAGGTGTGTATTTTTCAACTCAGAAGCTGTCAATGAAATGTTTAATATTTATTTAAAGGTGATTTCTTCCATAAATACGTTATATGTTAATGTATTTTGATAATTATAATATAATCATGCAATTTACTACTCGTTACAAAATTCTAGTCTTTTTGGTAAGTACAAAATTTCATTACTTGATGACAATTATCTTACTGAAACTTATTTATCACTTGAAAGTAATTTAAAAGTACATTAGAATTCGGCCATTCATTAGAGGAAACCGTAAAGAATCGTACAATGTAAAGAATAATTTCTAATATTTACCTAAAGAATACCCTATAAAAATGTCAAATGTTTTGAAACGTGTATATTGCAATAATGAATTTTATTCGGATTATTCATGCAATAACGTTGCATGTTCGACCTTATCAGGACAGGCGACGCGTGGAGAAGTCCGCGCTTTGACAAGCAGCACGTAATGAAACGTCTGAATTCTAATAGTCGGAAAACCACTACACGCAAAGGTTCATATCACATTTTAATTTATTTTTATGGATTTTCAAGGTGTTAAACACGCTGGTAAAATTTCATGTCAATCTTAGTATCAGCATGGCGAGTGTTGCACGAAAGCACTGTGTGAGAAGTGGCAACGCTGTCCTCCATAAGCGCTGTCCTGCAGTGAAATGCTTGAACGCTCTATAGAAGCCGTGAGCTAATGGATTAAACACATGTATCGATTTTGTTTTAAAACATCGTTATCATTATTTGGTGGAGGTTTTCCTCTGCTTATAATGGTTTAAAAACGTTTTTGTTTTGGTTAGGTGCACTTTCTCGCAGTGAGGTGTTCTTTTTCCTCGAAAATAAAGTGGTATTTTCACGATAACTAAATTGTGTCCAATAGTGAACTGGGGCAAAAGGGACCAGGAGAGACAGTAAGCTTTTTTAGATGTTCTACTGTTCCCAAAAATCAGAATTGTAAAATTATAGCATTATCAGAACAAACAGGACAAAAGTGTATTTCTGCTTTGAAGCAAGAAAAGTTAGATGGTTATTTCAAGTCAATAGTAATTCCGCCAATCTTCGTAAATCGCAATTCACACATCTAAACTTTTCCTGTCATTCTCAGATGTTTCACGAGAAAACGTATGTAGATTTTCCACATTTTTGCAATAGTATAAACAACTCACTAAAGAACATAGCACTCAATAAATAAGTTGTCATTTACTTGCATTGCTTGAACGTGTTGTACAAACACAGCATTATAATATGGATGAGCCACTAAAATTTTGTGAATCTTCAAGACTTTGTGTAAAGCTAAGCCATCTTCTTCAAGACTGTTTGTGTAAAAGCTAAGTCCAAATGTGACGTAGGCCACTAAATCAACTGTTTCAGAATTTCTCGCCTTTTTCAAGATCCCTAGGGATAGCTCAGCTTCCTCTGTCTACCCTGGCGCTTCGCCTGTGCAATATTCTCAGAGTAGAAGTTATAAATAATTAAATTTACTTTAAAATAACTTACAGAGATGTCCAGAATGATGCCACAACTTTTGGCGGGAAAGTGTTGGGCGACAACCACTGCTGTGCGCATAAGCGATTTCTAGAGAATTACGAAGTTTTTGGCAGTATTATGAGGCTGCCGAGGTGCGAGTGTCTTGTAACATTTGTTATTTACAATGATATATGCTTTCTTTCAGTTTATTTAGTTTCTGGCTGTGAATTTCGCCGACAAATTGTATTTAAAAAAGAACATTTTTTAAATGATTGTTTTTTTTTAAATTAACACAATGCTAAATAATGTGGGAGAAAAAACTGAACATTCTCAATATTGTACTTAGGGCCGTTTTTACCAACAGAGTATTAACCATGGGCTTCGTATCTGTGGAGTAAAGATATCCTTCTGGTTTACACCAGATATCCATACAAGATATCCTTCTGGTTTTTCTCGTGTATTCTACAAACGCAGTTACACCAATAACGTAACTATCCCTCGCATGGAACGTGGAAGCTATAGTTGGCGGTACTGAAGCACGACATTGCAGTGCTTTATAGGCAGTATAGACGTTCCGTGGATACGATTTCAACAGAGCACGCCACGTGGATAGGAAGCTAGAAGTAAACAGTGTGAGCCAGGTGTGAGCCAAACGTCAGTAAAGAGTAGTACATCACGTGAGCATTTGCGGTAGAAAAAAAACAAACTAACATGGAATCAGAGGGTAAAAGGTTAGTTTATTTTTCTTTTATATTTTTTTCAAAAATAACCGTGCTTGTGCGATATCCTTTAAATATTTATTAATTGCAGATTACATTGCAGCAAAGTTACGAGAACTCCTAACTGGACAAACCTCGAAATACGAAGTCTGTTAGAAGAAATTAGAGCTAATAAAAATGTAGTAGAGAATGAAAAGTCCGATGCTGTGACAAAGCAAATGAAACAGAAAAGTTCAAAAAATCATAATATATAATACTTAAATTTCGGCAGTGCTTTGATTACAAGGTAATACGTACCGATCACTCCGCAAATCGCAAGTACAAATAAAAATAACTCAAATATTAACGCCTCGAGCAACCTCGCCAATTACGCCTCGGTGCCGATAAATGATCTGTTAAACACTTCCGCCATTTGCCAAACTTCGACCCAGAATAAGGGCCTGGGCCGGGATAACCGACGGTCGGTTGGTGGGTTAGGAATAACTCGGAGTTATACCACCAGAAGGAGATATACCGTGATTGTAGTAAGCACGAAGGAGCGCTATACCCAGAACAACGTTATTCTGTGGTATATACCCTGATTTTAAAAACGGCTCTTAATGAATTAGCTACAGAGGAATTAAAATAATAAAATTTGGAATAAGTAAATGTTTTACTCGCAATGTTGGTAATGATATTTGTAGTTGCTCAATGACCTCTAGTAGACATTCCTGGAAGTTCCACTCAAGCTTTGTGGTGAAGAGAGCGCCTGCCGGCAAGTGTTTCAATTTTTTGTACAGTAGTAAGGCCGGCCTAACTTCTGCGAGAGTCAGCCTACTCAATGCGCTGCGCATACGCGGTTACTTCGCCGCACCCCGTCCCTGGCCAATTGCTGTCTTACGGCGTTCGACGGATGAGACTCCGCCTCACCCGCAGCACTGGGCGGCGAAGACAGACACATCGCATGGAACATGCAAAGGAAAGAGAAAAATTAACTTGTTGCGCGTACGTACGGTATTAATTGGCTAAATAACGACATTATGAATTAACAACTTTCTTTTTTTAGTGAATTTTTCTCATTAACGACTCATTCTGTAACTAGAAAGTGGTAATGATGATTATCGGGCATATTCTGTATCTGGATCATCTCTCTTCTTCGTTTAACAGTAGTTAGCCAACATATTAGAACTACACTTGCCTTAGTACACGTTTTCCATTGTAGAAATTTATTGATGAAAAGGCTCACCGTGCTCATCGCTGTCAGCCCCAAGACTTTCCGGTTGGAAGTATATGTCAGAGTCTAAGAGGTGAATTTTCGAAGACATGTTACATCCCATAGCTTTATGAGAATGCAGAAGATCAGTCTCTATGTCCGATAGTTTTCTGCTTTATGGTTTCCAACGAAATTGCAATATAAAGTTTTGAAAGACTGCCAGTCTGCTTTTTCCCGTGAATTTAAGAGTTCTTCAAAACGTTCATCAGCCCTTAATAACCGTATTTGTGGTCATACAAATCCCTTCTTTCAATTTAGCATCACTAACTGGGAAACTTCGATTTCAAGTACAAGAACCCCTCAAAAAGTTCATCCATTGCTTTTACTAAATATTTCATTCCTCCTACTTTAATTTGAAACGCAGGTAACTACATTTTTCAGGATTCACTAAATGGGAATGTGACACATGTTTCTGGTCAGGGATACAGAGATTCCTTTAATATTTATCATACAGAAATAACGATCAATTAGATGATCCTTCGGTTCCCTCCAAATCAAAGGAATTGCAAATCACATATAATGTGTACCATTTTTCTATCAAGGCAACAGCCATAACACAGAATACATATATTTGGGGCCCAACTCTTTTCACAATCACCAACTTGGCAGCCAATATGTCAATCATCTTGACAGCCTAATGTTGATAACACTTTTTTGCAAGTGGCGTTTAATTTCGGATCTGAGTCTTTCAAGTCAGCTCTCCACAAATACAGCAGAAATTATCCCCATGATTTACACACTTTCTTGGAATGATGAAAATACAAAACACTTAAAACACAGCTTACACGGTACACTTCTAAACACAAAGGAAGGAAATATATCACTAGTGATATTCGTGCTAACTAGTTCACAGACTCCATATTGACAGGCTCAATATTGACATATCACAATCCCAGATTAACTGGTCTGAGCATGTCAAAACATGAATGAACCTACTCAGTATTGTCTGTTGGTTTTTCATCATGATATTACATATAATTTCCTTAAATTAAATTAAAAATGAATAAAATCGTCGCTACATAGCATAAGTCCTAGAACAGAGTGTTAAAATCAGATTTTAAAATGTAGCTGTCACAAAAAACTGTTCCTGATGGAAAAATTCTGAATACATATATGAATTCAGTAAGAAAAACGCCCTAGATTCACTAATCAGATTTCTTGTGAAGAAAACCTTGTCGACTAGTGATATAGAATGTTCATAAATATAGTCCCAAAAATGTTGGTATTTTTTTCATGGACTGGAGGAACTTCCAACACTAATTTATCCAAACATAATTTAACTTATTAATTTTTCAATGTATTAATTATAATAAATATATGGTTATTTAAACATATAAATAAATATTACACTTACATCATATTTTCAAAAAATGTTTGCAGTTTTCTGTGCTGAATTCAAACTTTGATGGTTGAATTTCAGTATCAAGGCATGTGTTTAAAATATTACTTGTGATATTCCTAATGATTTTAATGTTAGCATTTTTCATAAAACGTATTTTCAATATCCTTTACTTGCCACATTATAATGAACTCAGATGCCATTTTTTGCGATACAATTAGCACATATAATTTTATAACCCTGGTGGCGGAAGTAAACAGTCGATTTGCTGTGCTAAATAATATTTGAAATTAGCTTTAAAACAAATAAAGTTTTGAAAATCCACAAAATTTTAGTGGCTCCTACATATTATGATGTTGTGTTTGTTCAACATGTTCAGGCACTGCATGTAAATGAGAACCTATTTTTGTGAGAGCTATGTCCTTTTTATTGGGTCGTTTACATTGTTGCAAAAATGGGGAAATCTACATACGTTTACAGGTGAATCACCTGAGAATGACAGGAAAATGTTAAGGTATGAGCCATGGAGAGCAAAAATGGTGTAAGTAAAATTTTGGAAGATTTGAGTTAGATACACTGGTAGAAGGTTTTAACATTGTTCTATCACGGGTTAAAATGATGTGAGTCCAACTTCAATATTTTTTCACTAGAGGCCAGCACAAAGAAGAAATAGCTAACAAATTGCTCATACCGGTGTATGCAATTGTGGTGTAAGTCACATGTGGGACGAAACAACAGCCCCCAGGGGTAGGGCTCTCAAAAAGTAGATTCTTGTGTATCTGTGTCATCACAGAAGAAGCATCTCGAAAAAAACATTTAATCGCTTTTACTGATACGTGCACAGGTCAAAATCGCAACTTCAAAATTCCTCTCACTTGAATGAATATCGTGACAGACAAAGCTACTAATTGAAATATTATTGACTACAGATTTCTTGTATTAGGACACTCATTTATGAAAAATTAATCGAATTTTGGAAACAGAGAGCAAGCTGGCAAAAATAAAATTAATTAGGTTGATTTGGTTAAATACTGTGACTGTGGTATAATACCATCCGTTCAGCTCGAAAGAAGAACAGTACACGAAATGGACCAAGCAGATTTCAAGAATACTTTGGAGCTTGTAAAAGCAATTGCGACAAAGATTAATAATACAGGCAAAGTAAACTGGCTGCAAAAACAGTGGATCTGGTTCTTTAGAGAAGAACCTAACTGTAGCAAAAGACTTGATTGAACTTCTGCAATACATACCTCCAATGTACCACAATTCAACTAACTTAAAACATTCCTAGTTGAGGAATATAAGGGACCATTACTACAAGTTCAAGATGAGGAGCCTGCTGCCCCCAAATAACTTGTCAACAAAGTGAGTACTGCTGATCTACCTTTCATCAAAACGCTTATTCTTAGTGGCTTAATGTAAAACCTGTAATAACAGTAAACAGACTTCAATTTTATTTTTCGCGAAATTAAATATTTATAATTTACATTGTATAAAATATCAAAACATAGTGTATAAATACATTGTGTACATTATTCTTTTATGTTTTGCATCAATTTCACTCTATTTCCCTATTTTTTTAAAATCACATTACCATCGCAGTCGAAAATTATGCATGTCAATTATTTGAGTGTAAGTCATATATTTCGGAAGCAGTGTGTGCAAAAGTGGCGTAAGTCAACCAAATTACTTAATAATTACTTAATAAATTACTTAAGCTATGTTAAGTTAATTAAGAAGCAAAGTTTCAGTCCAAACAATCTGTAGTAAGTTAAAACAATGTCTCCTTAACACGTTCATAATACTTTAGGTCATTTATGTCTATGCATTATAGTTTTACAGCGTGATTCTATACACCTCATTCTCCGGAAAGTATGTGTTTTGACTTACACCACTTTTGCTCTCAACGGCTCATATATAGTCGTTTGAACTGCGAATTACTAAGATAGTGTTACCTGTATCTAGGGCCACTATTTACTTGAAATAACCATCTAACGTCTCTTTTTTAAAACAGATATCCACTTTTGACCTCTTTGTTAATTTTACTTTCCTGGTAAGGAATCTAAAAAAAGATTACTCTGTCTCTCTCACCACCACTCCCTTTTGCCCCAGTCCAGAACCGCACACAACTTGGTTATAGTGAATTTACAACTTTATTTTAGAGAAAAAAGATCTCCACTGCAATTATGTGTTCCTACACAAAACAAAAACGTTTTTAAATCATTAAGGACAACGGAAAACTTCCAACGAAGTATGATCTCGATGTACTAAAGGAAATCCGCACGTATACAGTATTATAATTATTAGTTTGCAGCATACCAACATCTGTCACTCAGAGGCAACGGTGGTGCTCTCAGAACCTCCAAAAGTCACGTGTTGTGGACATCTGTCATGGATGAATAGATGGTGAATACATCTATCATGGATGGTGTGGTTTTATGTCTCTATTACACTGTAAAAGATATTCAACATCTTTGACGAAGAACTTTGTCGAAGTTCTTTGAACTTTGACAAAAACATCTGTGGCCATAGGCTCATTTGGATTTTTATCCCGCCATTCAAGTATAGTTTTTTTCCAGCCCCATTTGACTGTGTATGTGTGCATGTGTTACAATGTATTACATCCCGTCCAATATTTTATGTAGGGTAAATGCACAGTAGTTGGCACCCTTAAGGCTGATTCGCGTATGCTTTTTTAAACAAATTGTTGCGTGCTTGCAATGACGCAACGCGTCTCGATAAACTCATTGGGCGTTGAGCACTTATTATTACTACGATAAGGAAAAATCCTCCGTTACTCTTATATACGTCGTAAGTCGTGGTCCGTAAGTCGTTGTCAAGAGGACCGCCAGGTAGCATCTCCGCGAACGCGCCTCTCTCATATGCACTCCTGCGTCACCACCCAGCGGCCAGAATTGGGAAGGAATTAGGAGAGGAGTAGGGTTCAGGACACTTCACAGGGGTTGGACTAGCCCTTGTGAAGTAGCCAAACTCGTTTTGTTGGACAAATTTCACGTGAGATTCGACGGGAATCGAATCCGGAGCTCAGTGGTGAAAGGGTAGCGACTTCGCTATGAGCCACGAGCGAGACTAATGATCTTCATGTCTAAAGATCTTCAAAACTGTTCTACTTATATATAGGTTAAATACTAAATAAATATACTATAATATACTAAATAAATAAAAATTGTTTTTTTCTTCGAAATCGTTTTTACTTATCACGAAATATATTTAAATCTTAAAAAACTATAGTATTAAGTATGGAAAAATTGCACAAGTCGGAAATTTCACGTTTTAGCACGAAATAGTTGGCACCATTTTATATAGTAGTTGGCACCCAAGACTACTTAAAAGAACTTTTTTTTAAATAATTATTTTAATACAGAAACATTGTTTTTAGTTGCTTAAAAATATAATGCGTATGACGTGCTATGGGGAGAAGTGAAATCTGTGCACATTTTAATAATTCTGTGATCCCTACACTAAGTCATACACTACATAAATTTTGAATGAAAAAAAAGCTCCCATGTAATAAAATCTATTTTCAAGGATAAATAAGCAATAAATTTTGGGCTCTTATCCATGATGTCCTTCGTCAATAAATAATACTTCCTGTCGCAACAACATGGAAACCATAATTTGAATAACTATATTTCCCAATGAATTCTAAAAGACGTGCACAGATAATGAAGTTAGATTTATGTCTAGAAGCAAAACAAGGGGCCATCTCAGCATTTGCTCAATGGATCAGGGAAACTGGACGAAAAAACTGATCGAGATGGGGGTCATTGACCCGGAGGCTGTAGTACAATACTTGTTACAGGTTGTTTGTACACATTTATAGTCCAAATGGTAAATAATGCATTAAGTATCACTGTTAAAATTAATGTTACTTTCCTTGTGATGCTCAGTATAGTCTCTATTTGTATAGAAACAGTTATGCAGCAAAAACGATTTCACTTGCAATTTAAACTTTTCCATCGAATTTAATCGTTTAATAGAAAAGGAAATATTTGGAGCAATTTTTGAGAAAATTTTGAAAATGTCATGCAAATTATGCATTATACCTCATGCAAAGTACTCCCACATTTTGAAGATTTTTTCTCAAAATTTCAAAGCTACAACTAGAGCCAGATGGACAGGGGATTCTTCAATTTGGAAAACATCTACCCATGTTTTAGGCGCTAGTAGTGTTCACAGACGGGCGGACAGACGGACAGATGGACGGACACACTTCCATTCTCTGACCAGCTGCCATCTATCGTCGCCCGTACGTACTTACGTATCGTAAGTACATTTTTTTAAACATTTTCTGAACTTTTCGGATTCTTAATAGTAAAAACGAAATATCACTTCAAGAATATTAAAGACGAGTTTAAACTCATCCTAAGTATAAATTTTCATGGAAAAAATGTGAAGCCGTTGTTAAGCCAATAGCGATTAAGCATTACTGCAAATGCCAAATTTGAAGCTCTTTTTCATAGGAATGTATTGATATTTAGAATAACTTCATTTGAAGTCATTTGAAGCACATTCATTCACAAATGGAATAATGTATCCACATCGATGGAAATATGCATATTAACGGCGTGAGAAATATTTCGAAAAAATGGCGAGGCGAGAAAATGGCGTTTGAGCGTTTCTGAAAATGCGGAATTTTGAGCTCATTTTCACAGAAAACTGTTGAGTTTTCGAGAAACTTTATGTGACATTATTTAAAGCCCACGTTATCATAAATATAATAATGTGAAGAAATCGCCTGTAATGTAAATATTACGAACGTGAGAATCACGTAAAAAATCATTTTTGTAATTTTTGAAAAAAAAGAAAGAATAGTGCAATATGGCGTTTAAGTCATCTTATAGGTTCGTTTGGTACTAATCCTACCAAAATTTAAAGAAAAAATTTGATGCCATTTTTGAGAAAATATTGTTTTTGTTGTTTTTTAAAATGGCAAATATTGCACGCAGTATTGCACGAAAATTAATACAATTTTCAAAAAAATATACATGCTTTTTATGAAAGAACAATTTATGGGCAAAAAAATTATTTGAAGGAGAAATCTCTATCTTCAATTTTGTAGTTTCACGAAGACGTCGAAAGAAATTTAAACTTTTGCAATTTTCGAAAATTCAGAGTTAACTGCGAAAATCGGACTTATGCCACCTTTATTAGTGTATTTTACTATATTATTACAAGAAATTTAAAGAACAAATTTGGAGCCATTTTTGAGAAAATTTTTAAAATGTTCGGGGGGCTTCATGTATAGTACCCTCAATTTTTAAAGAATGTTTTTCCATATTTCAAAGCTTCAACCAGATTGAAAGGGGTTTCTTCAAATTGGAAAAGCTCGTACGCATGGTGCTAGAGGTGTTCACAGACTGACGGACTGAAGGACGGACAGGCGGACAGATAGACGGACAGACGCACAGACAGACGGACATTTTGAAAACACCACTTTTTCGGTATCAGGGGACCCCAAAACGTGTATTTCCGTTATAATCTCGAAATCGTTTTTCCGCATCACATTACTTTCTCTATACTACGTATATTCCTCCATATATTCGTATGTATACGAGGAAGTAAAAATGAACTTCATGATGTTTTCCAAGTCTCACATGTTCCACTTCTCGGGATATTGTGTCATACGCATCAATTCGTTTGATTTTATTTTTGTAGTCCGAATGGACAGTATTATACTCGTATAAACATTCTAATTGCTCAAACTCTGCAATTAAGACTTTGGTTGAAGCAATACCCCACGCATATCCGTACCTATCGGACGCTATGTTACCAAATATATGATAAAAGTTTGACGTTTTAGACTAGATTTCAAAGAAAGACTACATATCACAGATTTTTGTAAAATATGAGCTACTACCGTGGATGAATAGAGTGTTGTTGTATGCTATTGTGGTAATATTTGAACTTTTGTATTGGTAGCTCTGATTATTGCTACTCGGTACTGTGTAATTTTGTTTGTTAGTGTTTTGGTGGCATAGTCAGTCGGTCGCTTGACACGTGTTGCATGACAGTGGATGTTAATTGGGTGGAGTTTTGTGGAATTCAAGTTTGTTTTTGTGCCTAGATTTTATTCGTTAAAACCTTGAATAAAAGGTAATAATGTACACAACAATTTAACACAAAAAGATTAGAAGAACGCAAGCAGTATGGATAAAAACTTGAAGCCGGTAAAATTCGATGTGGAACCAACCTTAGTTTCTGCCGAAAAAAAATGGTTACATTTGAAACAAAAATTCTCAATTTTTTAAGCCACATTCAAGATACATCAGATGAAAGTAAGTTGAAGCTTTTAACAAGCTATGTAGCTCCTAATGTGTATCAGTATATTAATGAATATAATATCTTCAAATACAATGGACATTCTAGGATCTCAATACTTTTTTCTCCCAGGGGCTTTTTCCAGCTTTCGGGGATGCCGATTTACACTGGTTACTGACACCCTTGCAGGCTCCTCGGTGTGTGGTCAGCAGACTCACAAGGCCTTCCGCGACAACACGCATACATGAAAGACAAAGGACAAACAACATGCCCATGGCGGGACTCGAATACGCGACCCTTCAGACCGACGCGCTGATACGGCTCTCGCTCTAGTCACCTCAGCTATCCAGGTCGGTTCTAGGATACGTAACGATCAATATCTCCAAGTCTTGAAACAAATGAGCAAGGATTGCAACTTTTAAACGTTACTGTCGAAGAAAACAAGAATGCGATAGAGATGCATTCATTGATGGCTTGATTTGTTCTCAGATTCGATAAATATGGCTTGAAAGTAACGTTTACCCTGAACGCTGTTGTCGACCAAGCTCGAACTTTAGAAATGGCTGAACAACGTTTAGAATCTTATTCTGATTCCAATTACGGATATAAAGACATCTACTGCTACTGTGCCTGTTTTGTCAACACCTGAGAAGTGTTAGGCCCACCCAGAACGTCGTGCTCTGCGAGAGCTGCTGAATGTATGTCATACGGTAAGAGAAGACATTATCAAAGTGTGTGTAGGTCGAAATCATCTGACCACCCTTCATCAAATACAACCGCATATATTGGAATGTTAGAATCCGTCACCTCTGCATTCTCACCTCAGCATTCCCAAACGGTCTTCAAAAATTAATAGTGGAGATCAAAATAAATGGAATGAAGTCGAATGCGTAAATAGATACAGGAAGCTAAATTTTATCAACCATTCTTTTGTAAGAAAATGTCGCATAAAATTGCTAACATATTCTGGCAGAATTGCAATGGCAAATTGTTCCCTTTGTACTGAAATAACGGGACGATATGAAGCCGATAGAGAAATAGAAGGCTATATTTACAACAATGCTCAAATGCTGGTAATGAAGAACCTTTGCTCAGATGCTATAATCGTCCATGATATCAGCTTCATCAGTATGAGCAGTATCATTCCTCTGTGAATATAGCTTTTCAAGTTTCACACCCTCCTCTCGAAATATGCAGTTCGGCTGTTCCTCAGGGACCTCCAATTTCGCTTTTTGCAAGTCTAACTTCTAATAGTGCTCCAATGGCTACCAGATATAGGAGACATTCTGACGAAAATAATCAGTTTATAGATTCTGAACGCTATTGCGTAAGGCAATAATGGAACCCAGCAATTCATCATGGCGCCCTCAAGCTTTTAATATAGTGGAGAAAATTGTAAAACAAGAAAAGTTATTGACCACTCACAGACTATAAACAAATTTACAATGCTAGATGCTTACTCTCTTCCAAGGATTGAAGAAATAATTGCGAAGGTTTCGGTGAATAAAATATTCAGCACCATAGATCTCAAGAATTTCATGTCCATTATCAATTACCTATTCTGGAGTCGGAGAAAAAAATACACAGCTTTTGAAGCTTGCGGAGTAACTACTACGTGTCCCTTACTACGCGTCCCTTTCGGAGTAACAAATTACTTGTTTTCATAGGGTGATTGATCAAATCGTTCAAGATGAAGGTCTGAAGGATACGTATCCATATGTGGATGATGCGGAAGAACCCAAGGGGAATACGACCGTAATCTAGAAATATTTTAGCTGCATCTAAGAAATTTAATTTGACAGTGAACAAAGAAAAATGCAAGTTTTCTGTTAACTTCGGTACGTAATTTCCACCAAGACAATCAAGCCTGATACTAATCGCCTTCTACGTCTACTTGATCTGCCTATTCTTCAAGATAAGCTTCTTTGCAGTGAGCTTTGGGTATGTTTTCGCGTTACTGCAAGAACATACCCAAACTCCACTTACCTCTTAATTTAAAAAAAAGCACATCCTTTATTGAGGAAGAATATTTTCCTACTCTCAGAGACAACGATCTCACATTCAAAAGATGACGCTAAAGCAATAATAGCTGTAGTACAAGATAACGTACCATTGAGGGTAGAAATTGGATTTTGGCATAGCTAATACTTTAAGCCAAGCAGGTAGAAATATCGCATTCTTTTCTGGGACATTGAACAATTTGGAGCCTCAATATATATAAAGAAAGAAGCTTACACCATTGTGGAATTCTTGCGTTATTGGCAATATATCTGCCATCATTTTGAAGTCATTAGGATCAACGCTCTGTCTCTTTTATGTTTAATCAACAGCATTCCAGTAAAATTAAAAAATGAAAAATTGTACGATGGCGCCCCCAACATGCCTGTTTGTGTGTTTGCAAATGTTTTGCAAAATTTATCGTCCAGGGAGTGAGAACGTGTCTACGGATCCTTTTCCCAGAATAAGCGCTGCCATCACTTGAAATGTGGATTTCATTTCCCTACACATTGCACTTTGTCATCTGAGTATCACTCGGTTGAACCATTGGGTCCACCCCAAAAACTTGCCATTCTCCATTGAAGATGTAAAAAGGATTACTAATGCATGCCAGGTCTGTGCAGAGTTAAAACCGCGTTTTCATAAAATTGAAGAAAACAATAAAAGCTACTTCACCATTTGAAAGATTGAATCTGGACTTCAAAGGACCTCTACCAACGAAAACAAAGAATAAGTATCTTTTAACTATTGTGGATGAATTTTCGAGATTTACTTTTGCTATACTATGTGCTGATGTCTCTACAACAACTGTAATGCGGCGTTTGACACATTTGTTCTCTGTTTTTGGAACACCTGCATACATACATTCTGAGAGAGGAGCTTCATTCATGTTTCAAGAACTTAAATCGTTTTTAACTTCTCAGAATATTGCAACAAGCTGAACTACACGCTACAACCTAAGAGGAAACGGACAAGTTGTAAGGTTCAACGGAACTATATGGACGACTGTCTTAAAACCTAGCATTGGTAAGAAGTACTTGATTCTGACTTACGTTCCACTCGTTCTCACTTTTGTACAGTGACCAATATAACACCTCACAGCGACCAATGTAACAATCAGCTAGGGTCCAAAAAGAGTGAAAAAAGAAACAATCATGACGTCACCTCAGGCAGACGTGGGTGGCAGTGAGCTGCTCCATTGGAATTAGAGACCGTTGCTCATTCTACTCTGAGCGTCAAAGTTAACCTTTGCCAGATTGGGACTGAGTTCGACATGTGCTCGTCTGTCAACTCGAACTTGCGAGAGAGTCACTGTCACAATAAGCAAGGGGACGAGCCGACCATTATGGCTTCGTGTGATATAGAGAGCTTACAATAAGAAGGGACCACATTGACACCTACTGCTGGTCCACTTCTGGAAATATAACTGCAGGTTATGTCCATGCAATCATATTGCCAGTACTTTCGTTCAGAACAGTTGGCTCATTTGTAAATGATATCATCACGATGTCTTGCAATGGCATCGCCCATCATGATGTTCATTTTTTTCCCGGCAAGTCAAAGTGGTCCTTTCTTAGAGTAACTCCTCTGTAGCCGCGTTCATGTGTTACATACGTGAGACGCCCGAACGTGTCGCGAATGAAAATCACTACGCCAACCATCAACAAGAACTCAATGACTTACGGCCATCTGAGTGAGCTCAGCCGTGCCCAGGAGTTCGACAGATGAACGCGTGAACCAGACGAGCTGATGCGTGAACGCTCGTCCAGGTAATGTCCACTGCATTATTTTTAAGGTATTGTGTTACTAAGAACAACCACATTGCCGATGATGTGCATTGAAAACTTCAAAAATTGCACGGCATACTTAGTACTGTATGGTTAAGTGAATCATGGATTGAGAAGAAACCAAGAATAAAATAACTATATACCATTCGCCCTACTTAACTAAGCATGTAAACAAACTTTGTATGTAACCGTCAGCCCTTTACTTCGATTGGCTGTGCCATTCGTGGCACAAAAAAACTCAAATGCCAGCACGTGTCACAGCAAGAACTGCCATTACATATTATTTTCTCTATTCTTTAATACTCCAAAATGCCTGCTTTGAGAGTGTAGAGAGTAGAAAGTGTAGAGCGACAGTGGCCATGTCACGAATGCGTATAAAAGTGGGTGGAAAACATGGAAATAAATAAATGAGAACCCACACAAATGTAACTAGTGGCACAGACTTTATCATATTCGTTAGTTTCTTAATTTCTTTGGTCGGGTCTAGCCTTTTGGTCCTGACACATACTCTAGCAAGTCACATCTACCGTCGCCCAAAGTACATATTTTTGACATTTTCTCAATTTTTCGGTTTCCTAATTATAGAACCAAAATATTACTTTAAGAATATTAAAAACGTGTAAAACCTCATCCTAATTTGCAATTGCCACTGAAAAACTTGGAGCCGTTTTTAAGAAAACGGCGTTTAAGTCTTACTGTACATGCGAAATTTAAAGCTTTTTTCACAGAAAATTTTTGAGTTTTCGAAAAACTTCATCATTTGAAGCATTTCAACTTTCAAATGCAATAATGCATACAAATTAATGGAAATGTGCATATTAATGGCGCGAAAGATATTTAAAAAGTATATTTATGTAATTTTTGAAAAGACAATACAGCAAAATTAACTTTATGTCATATTAAACAGTGCAATTAGCTATCCGTTAGAAGAATTTGAAGAAAAAATTAGGAGCCATTTTTGAGAAAATGAGCTACGTATTACGTACGTGAGAGAGAAATCAAAAATATTATATTTTTGTAATTTGTGAAAAAAAACAAAAGAATAGAGCAAAATGCGTTTATGCCATCTCATACGGTACATTAAGCACTATCCCTAGCAAAAGTTGGGCTGTCGCCACCGTGGGTTGCATGGTATGGGAGGCCGCGCGCCTGCGAGGGCGCCGTTCGTGGTTCCCGCCCCCCCCCCCCCAGGCTGCAGTATCGGCCGTAGCGGAGGGGCAGTGAAAGGGGGAAAGTGAAAGTGGGGTAAGAAAGGAGGGGAGTGAAGTAGGGTTGGGGTCGACCTGAGGTGTGTCGCTAGAGAGTTGGAGGTGAACGGTAGGCAAAGTCGGAGTGGAGTGAAGGCAGTGAGCCGCGCCGTTGCGTACGATAATTTTGGTGAGTGTTGAGTGGAGAGGTGCTCGGAAGTAAGTCGGCGAGTGTCGGGAAATAGTTAGGAGTCGGCGTTAAGTGTGGAGTGGAGTGGAGCCAGGCCGCGCGTTGGAGCGGCGGACTGTGGCAGCGGCGCTTATCAGCGCCGGGGACACGGCCTTTTTTAGAGACACTGGTGACCTCCGGACCGTGGCAGGTGGCACGGTGGCGGGCCCATGACGCACGATAAGTACTGTACCGAGATACCGCGTCTAGGTTATGGGTTGTTTTTTGGGGCATTGTTGTGTGATGACTTTGTTGAACGGATCGTCGCCCTGAGGTCGCGGGCAGCAGGAGAGAGGGCAGGAGGAGCTGCGGCTGTAGAACTATAATTGTACAGTTGTAAATAGAATTAAGTTTTGTTGTTTTTTGTATGATTTGTAATCTTTGTATCTTATTTTGATGGAGAGGCCTCTCGCGGTGAATGGTTCACGGAAGCAAACGTGACCATACTTCTTGTAATGTTAATATCCATTAAAGGATATTTTGGTTTCTCTTTTAAAAATTGCACTTGGTTTTCATTTCGGGAAGCGTGGGAGCAAGCAAGCGTGGGAGCATGTCAAGAACTCCGCCTCCTGGTCCCCGACTTCCGTTACAGGAGGTATCAATAAAAAGTATCTTGCAAACCTTGAAGTACGACCCGCCGGTCGCCGGACGCCACGTCGCCGCGCGCGCACCCCGTTACGTCACAGTATGTATACGAGAAAGTAAAAAGTACAGCGCGCCAGGAAAGTCTCTCTGCAGTGGCACATTGCTGGTGAGAGTTCTTACAACAGAAGTTATGTTGGTAGCAAGTGCACTAGTAACAAAAGAAAACGTAAATTGCGTACTCACCACAATTATAATAGATGCTGGAAGGAATGTCCCCTTCACTTGTTTCCCCGTGATTTGATTGCTATCAACATAAATGCAATTTTGATAAATAAATGCAATAGGAGGCCCTGATTCGGCTCGGTGCGGAGAGACTTTCCTAGCGCATTGTATTACCCAAACTAATATATTTTAAATTGTGTTAAAGTTATTTAATTCAAGTTATGTATTTTTAAATAAAAACTACGAAATTCTTATTTGTATGTAAATTGATTGTTTAATTTCGAAAAGAGTTCAATGTGCTGAACGTAATAGATATAAGCTTCAAACTAATAAATATAATGAGATGACTATACTCTACCTATTGCAAGACCACAAAGCGATTGTAATTTAATTATTCTTTTGTAATTTAATTTCTAACATCGTCCGTGTTAATTTACAGTACAGCTGATAAAGCTTGTAAAACAGCCCGCGCAATGTTCTTTTTACATTTCTAAAAGAACGAATAAATAATTATTAATTAATGAATAAATAATTAAATACCTACTCATTTCTTTAGAAGTCAAATGACACTTTAACAATAATACACATTCAATAGGCAATAAATATTATAAGTAAATTTTACTAATGGTTAGGAAGCACGGATGGAGACTATAGTGTGTGAAGTATAGAGATATATGAAGTTTGCTCATCTGTACTTCCAGAACATACACAATTCGAAGAATACTAAGCTACCTTAAGAAAATGAAGCGTACTCTTCATATGAGGCCTTATGTAATAAGTTACCGAAGTAATAAGTTATTATGTGAAATTTGGAACGAGATATTCCAAGAATGTGTACCCATTCGTTCCTGTTCGTACCCATTTGTACCCATTCGTTCCGCAATAACATTTGTTTGTACCAAAACCACTTACAAGATAGAGCACTTTTAATTACGGTGGTGTCAACTTCACACTAGCACCACCACCATCGTTATTCAATTCCTGGAACATAATTTAATGAAGCCCTTCCATGAAAACTGTGGTTGTGCGCGGTTAATTGTGTGAAACCTCTGAAGCAACCTCTATCGCAGAAAAATATTACAGGGATGAAAATATTACAGTCTATGATATGAAGGATTGTGTATCAACTATTGACACTAGCTATGCCTTTGCAACGAAACAATTACCTCGTCACAGGTACTCCAAAATACCGCTGTTGGTTCTTAAGTATCATGCGTCTCATTCGCCTTTCAGATAAGCAGTTTGGGCCTTCTCTCGAGCATTGCACACCATATAGGGGAGGTAACGCGCCATCTAGCGCCATGTATCTTCGACAATACTGAATAATTTGTATCATTGCTGTTGAGGATATATTTCAACGGATGTACTCAGACCTTACACGGCGACTAAATATGCTATTCTTGTATAAACACGGTTGGGATGGAGACCAATAAATGTTAATTGTCTTTCTGTACGTGGCTAAAAGGCCTTGCTTTGTAAATACATTCAAGTGGCTTATTAAAGCACTTATATTATTTAATTCAGTATAACTATTTCTCGTGATTCACCACTGCTATTCTCAACAATTGCAAAATATATTTAATTAAAGTTATTTATATTGCAACTGCTCAAAACGTTCTGGTCACTTAGTCATTTTTGAAACTCGTGACCCAACCCACACTAACAATTTACATAAGCTACAGAAGAGCGTAGTGTACAGGCAACTGTGGGCAGGTGTTATGCTTCTTTGACCTCGACCAATCACGAATTTCTCAATTGGAAAAGGCAGCAAACGAAAAGTTACAGCTCTAACTAGCAATCGTTGACTTTCCTGTGAAAGTGCAGGTGTTTACTTCGAGACACAACTGCTCCTCTGCAGAGAGTGTACCACGCAGATTGGAATTTTTATCAGTGAAAATGCTCATCTACGAAGTGAAATTTTTTGGATAAAATTATACGTTATAATACAATTTGAAAATACTTCTGAGCTCATGGTAGTACAAATTTGAATGAAAATACGCCACACGCGTTGCCTTGAGAAGTAGAACGTCCTTTAAGTTGGCACCGCCACCACAGCGACAACCACTAAAACCATTACCATTCCCTTGTACCTCGGTTGTACCCATTTGTTACACGAGGTACATTTTGTACCCGTTTGTTTTAAGTTTCTACCAAAACCACTTACAAGAAAGAGCACTTTCAATTATGGCGGTGCCAACTTCACAATGGCCCCGCCACCATCATAAAAAAATTGGAACCATCCTAATTAGTTTATGCTTTGTTGTGTTCCACCAGAATTTCTGTTCGTACCAATATTTTCTGGTGAAACAATCCGGTTCAACAAAGTACAAACGAATTAGAATGGTTCCAATTTTTTACGGTGATGATGGTACTGGTGTGAAGTTGGCACCATCATAATTTAAAGTGATCTATTATCTACAAACAGAGGAAGCACGAATGTAAGCTAAATCGCGAGAAGAGTACTACACAACGCAACAGCTGCAAATCTCCCTGAGAAATGCATGGGACGCCATTAGGCGCGCGGGTCTGACAATTCCTCGCGTCGTCAAAGGAAAGAGAGGCTACGTGCTTTATCGCCCTCCGGCTTATCTGGTGGTAAACTGGGCATCGGATGCAAAATACTTCAACACAGAATGTCAAGAGGTCTCGTAAACTTACATTCATGTCGAGTTATTGAGTTCTTAAAACGCAATAGGTCTAGTAAACCAATGAGCGCCTAATGAACGATTAAAATGGCTATATCTTATTATTTGGTACAAACGAAAACTCTGGTTTAACAATCTGGAGTAAATGAGGTACAAACGATTTAGGAGCGTTCAATTTTTTGTCGGTGTGATGATGTTGGTAGAGGTATGATTAGCATGAAGTGCCCACGGTCTCTTTAAAATGGCTATATTGAATTGTTTGCTGATACAAAAGAAAATTCTGGTGGAACAATCCCGTAGAAACGAGGTTCAAACGGTTTAGGATTGTTCCACTTTTTTACGGGCCTGTGTGAATTTGGCACGACCATAATTGAAAGCGCTGTCTTTTAAGTGGTTTTGGAGAATTTCGGACTCTGCCCAGAAAAAAAAACAGAAAATTCTACTTTATCCCTGGATTTGCCGCTATTTTTCACGAAATCATTGATAAACGTGTAAACGAGAAATAACATATTTTTCTGGAATCAGAGTACCCTTCAGAATGTCTGTTTTGACTTTGAACTCTAGCAGAGGATCCATGCCCCAAATCACATAAACCAAATATTTTATCATCAAACTCGTGACACCAAACGCTAAACCATCAAGGTTCATTCTTGTTTTTCATAGAAATGCTTTTATTTATTCTCAACTCCAAATTATTAGTAATTTCGCGAAAGGAAATTCCAGCAATACTTACACGACTGCTCTTTAAGTGGCTCTTAAAGCCCACATACCTGCAATGGTATAGGGGTTGACGCCATCCTACGCTGTGTAAAGGGGTTGACGCCATCTTACGAGACGGATGATTCAGGTTGTGCTCTTGAAATTTTGTGATTTATCTATAATTTTTTAGAGATTTGGCTGTATCTGGTTTGTCTAAGTGCTTTCATTACTTGTTGCAGGTTACCTGAAAATATAATTTCGACTGATTTTCTTGCTATAACCAAGACAAACCAACAGATTACGAATTTTGGAACGGATACTTTAGTACCTTAACGAAATTCAGATTTACGAGGTGGTGATAAGTGTCAAAACCTATTATCGGTTCAGTTTATTTTCAATATTAAATCACTGTGCTAATATAATTACTGAAAGATTTATTGTATTTATGTGACAAGTAACGATTCCGTTGTTTTGAACGTTACAAGGACGGTGTATCGAATTTTTTTTTATTTGTGTTTCAAATCTTATTCTATATTTCAGAGACAAACTTTCATGCAACATGTAAACAAATTGCAATGTGCCGCCCAAAATACTAACATTGTAGTCTCGACTCTGCCCTTCTGGTACAACAGACCAACACTATGCAGCGAGATTAAGCACGCGAACAGCATTTAAAACTGCAACTGAGAGAAACAAATGTCACATTTTTTTAAATTAATTTTCTCCCAGCAAAACACTTCACCCGGCATGGTCTTCACATGAACCTTGCTGGAAAACATGCAGTCGGTAACAAGCTTGTACAATACATCATCAACTCCAGTCCTACGCAGTCTCCTGCCAAACATCCATCCCTTTCACCTTCCTTACGTTCTTCACCCCCCACCCTTATTTCGAACCCTCTTACCTCCTCCTCTGAAACTACTCCCATTTCTCCCATTCCCACTACCAATTCATCTACACCTGATGCCCCAATTTCCTCACAACCTGTCATTGTTAGGGCACATTACAACCTTCGACCACGCACCCCAGGTAAAAATTGAATAAATATATAGCACCTACAGTCAGATGCAGCAGTAAAACATTCGTGTAGGTACTTGCAAAAGATAAACATTCTTCACCATAATGTTCAACCCTTTCAAATAAAACTAAGTTTATCGAGGCAGCTCTACAAAGTGATTTAAATCAAATAGATGTTCTTTGCTTTACAGAGCATTGATTATCTCCTAATGAACTTAGGGGCTGTTTCACCGGTGCCTGATAAAGTGTCTGATAGTCTATCCAGAAGTTATCTTACTGATATGTAGAAAAATTTTTTTTACGAGTGCCTGACAAATATATCCAGTGGTTAAAGTAGCCTGTAAATTATCTGGAGGTGCGAGAGGCTGCTAAATGTTTATCTGGTAGATTACTCCCAAATAACACTTGTCAACTTGAAAATTGTGAACGGTGTATTGTGGTTACGGTGTTTATGTGTGAAACTTGCAGTGTATTTAAGGTGTATTGGTATTATTTCGGTGATGGATGACATAGACGACGAATTCGACGAGTTCTTTGATCGTTTAGAGCGTCCGCGCAGACGGCGTGTAATTTGAGATCGGCCAGAGTATTTTGAAATCCTGGACGATCAAGATTTCAGATCACGTTTTAGATTAACAAAGCCTGCGGTGAGCAAAGTTCTGTCTTTCATTCAATAGAAAATAAAAACAACTGATTTGTGAGTACCGAGTTATATTATATTTCTGCAAGTACTGGTC
Organism: Teleogryllus occipitalis; assembly: GCA_011170035.1. Lineage (NCBI taxonomy): Eukaryota > Metazoa > Arthropoda > Insecta > Orthoptera > Gryllidae > Teleogryllus > Teleogryllus occipitalis. The sequence continues at coordinate 198,548 of BLKR01002036.1, forward strand.
TTGTTAAATTCATTTTATGTCGAGATAATAAAATGTATACTTTGTGTTTTGTTAGTAATGCAGCGGTTTCACCAATGAATCGTCTTCTCCTCACTCTACGATATTTTGCAACAGGATCATTTTTTATTGTAATTGGAGACTTCAGTGGGGTGAGCAGATCAACTGCATCAAGAGTAGTGTGATATACCGATGTCACATGAAAATAAACTAACATTTATTTGTAGACTATATGGTGGAACATGCATTAGGAAATATCACGAGAGCAAGGGCTTAGCAACGACCGTGAATAAACAATGTAGTTTTTGTTTTTTGTAAAGGCATTAAGAGGTGGCTGGATGCCGAAAGTAGAAAATTTGGGATTGGGCGAAGAAGTTTAGACGATCGAAAGGTCAGCTTCACCAAAATATAACGAACGTATGGATTGGCTGGGTGAGAGAAGGACGGTCAAATGTTATGAAAAAAGAGGACGGTAGCTTAATACGAAGTCTTCGAGGGTGAATCATGCAGGAAGATTTCATTCTGACCGGCATCGCGTTTCTGAACTGATCGTAGGTTCGTGAGAGGGAACGAGTATAATACAGATAGTCAGAATCGGGTTATCAGATCGTGAAATTTTAAGGACAGTAAATGATATTGCAGATATTGCATGTGGAAGTAATATTGATGCATAAATTGGGACTTTGTCGGGAGTGGTAATCGAGTAATAGATTTCGGGACTATGTCATAGGACGTAATCGGGACTGATAATTTTGATAGTTTGAGACCAGCTTGGATAGGGGCAGAAGAGGATTTCTTGGGACTTTGGACTACGGCAAGCTCGCAAGATATTTCGACTGAGAAGTCTACGAGGGACATCAACGAAGAATAGATAAGTTAACCGCGGTATAAAACTGTAAATTCAAAGATATCTTGATCAAAGGCATAACATCAAATCATTTTATTAAATTCACTAAATTGTTTGCTAAAAAGGTAACAATAAACTTTGTTAAATTTTGTTCTTTAGAAAAGAAAGTGATCTTTCATTTAGTCAATCCAAACAGTAATGAACTAGGAATAGAATCATTTTATTTCAGATTCCCAGATGCGCTGTATAGTCTGCGGATCCTATAATCCATTATAAAGGTAATAAGGATTATAATATATCGTGACCCATTGACCCAGCAAGCCGGACGCTAAGATCTTTGCCAGATATTAATGTAGAGAAATTTTGTATATCTCAGTAGTGAGTGAAATATCTCATACCATCGCGGAATTGAGACCGATGTTCGTAAAATTTCCAAGGATTATAGAAACCGTCCAACAAGATTTCTATGAAATCGCTAGATTTCCTAGAGTTCTGGGAGCAATAGATTGCACTCGTGTTCCAATTCAATCACCTATGTAACATACATTCAATCACCATATGTAACATACATTTTGTCTAAGATAAGTTTTTCCTAATGTAACGGTACGTCCTCCGAGAACGTAGAATTAAAAATAAATAAGTAAAATATTGATCGCAATAGGGAGACCCGCGTTCCGCGTGCCGCCCCCACAGCTCGACCGCGCCCTGCCGCCCGCGTCCCGTTACCGCCTCCCTCCCCCACAACGAGGCTAGGCCCTTCCGCCGCCGGGACGGACGTCACCGCGCGCCACCCCCGCAGCGGAACCGTTTTCTAAAGGAGTCCCTTGTTTGCAACCGTCCGGCCCCACACAAGCTTCCCCCAGCTCCGCCCGCGTACTCAATAGCCTCTAAACGGCAATTATCGACGCCTGTTCTGACACCGGCCTCCGCCCAACCTTCGGCTCACTCCCCCGGCAAAACTCGTAGACACATTGACGACCGCCAGGGCGCTTTGTGCTATTGAGACGCCCTGGCGCGTGCCACGCCGGAGGCCCGCGACCGCCGGAGACACCCGTACATTTCAATCCGCGGACGTGGTGCAATAATAAGCAACAAAATTAGTCACGCACAAGTGTTTATCCGTGGAGGGCGCGGCTTACCTTCGAACAAACACATGGTATGATCGAACTCGCGGGCAATTGGCTCAAGCGTCGCCCCGTTAGCAAAGGGCCAGCGAATGAGGAAGAGGCCCGTCGATTCGGGAGAGGGAAGGCGTGCCCTCGTCCGTGGGCGCGTGTTGCCCAATCTTCACTTGATTTTTGAGACTCGACTAGTGAACTTCCTTTTGGTCACTTGACTAGAGCACTTTACTTTTATCACTTGATTAGAGAACTTCATTTTTGTCACTTCGCTTTTGGCACTTGACTAGTGAACTTGACAAGAGTCACTTGACTAGAGAACTTCACTTTTGCCACTTGGCTAGAGAACTTAACCTTTGAGACCTCGCTATAGAACTTTTACTTGAGAATGTCACTCAAGACACGTGTTCGGGGATTTGGCCCTTCAGCCTAGAATTCGGCTCCGCATGATATCACATGCTCCGAGAACTGTTAAGACTCGATACCGGAAGGAGCTTCCTTTCCAATTGACAACGAGCTGTTGTGACCGGGGGCGCGTGTCGAGGAATGTGTTCGACGACGAGCAGCAGTGGGCCCAGAGGGAGCGTGCTGTTGCTGGTTTCCCGCCTGCGAATGCGCCAAGCCGCCCGACGCCAGCTCCAGGGGTCCCATCCCCGCCACCGCTGACATCACGCCGCAGAAGACTGCAAGATAAGTAAATTTGCGCACTAAGCGACGCTCAGCTCGATTACCGCGTAAGTGCGGACGGACTCTAGTTCACGGAGCTGTAGCGGACGTGCCGGTAACCAGGCACGAGGGTAGAGGCCGAGTGTTTGCCATTTTGTATTGTTAATCTGTTTAATATAATCAAAGGCCGCAGTAAGCAATAAACATGTTAAATTCCATTGTAAGAACCATTGTTGCATGCAATCATCATAATCATCCTCAAAATTTTTGATTAATTAAATGTTATTTTTTTAAAAACGTGTATCCCATGAGTAATTATTGAACATGCAGAGACCACACCGTTACACTAATAAATATGCTATTTTCTGTACATCATATTTCTTTACCTAACAAATTAATTTTTGAGATGAAACTTCATTTTTGTATCAATGATTGCTGCTTTATTGTTTGTTATTGTCTCTTATGAATCTATGGGCGTTTGGGGAGTGTTAATTTTATAAAATCCTTGCTCACAAACTCAAAATTGCTATTTTAGATTGTGAATTGATATTGCTTCACACTCTAAATATCATTGCTAATATACTTTGTAATTTTTTTCTCTAGGTGGAAAAAAAATGCTGAATTTTACAGAGACAGAAAAGGAAACTTTTCCATTAATGTTCAAACAATCGCAAATGCAAAATTGATGATAATGAATATTGTTGCCAGGTGTCCTGGTTCCTGCCATGACCAGACAATTTTTAATAATTCTTTTATAAAGCAGACAAAGAGTTTGGGGAAAAGTTTATTTTAGGGGATAGAGGCTATGAGAATAACAATTTTGTTCTAACACCTCTTTATAACCCATCCACACATGCGGAAAACTTATACAATGAATTGCATGTTAGAACAAGAAATGTAGTGGAGAGATCATACGGTGTGTGGAAAAGCAGATTTCCAGTTTTATCCAAGAAAATAACTCTTCACTTGGCAAAAGTACAAGCAATTATTGTTGCATGTGCAGTATTACATAATATTGCTATTGATATGGGTGATGACCACTTTCAGGTAGACGAGGAAGATGATGATGATGATGATGATGATGATAATAATAATAATAATAATAATAATAATAATAATAATAATAATAATAATAATAATAATAACAATAACGGTAATGTTACACATAATTGTCAAAATTCTGTCAGGAATAAGTTAATCAGAGAATATTCTTCACGTTTGTAATAAAATTTATTTTTTGAAAGAATAAAAAATAAACTGAAACCTCACGGAACTCCAATAAAATCACAGACAATTTTTTTCTTGAACCTTCCGCAACTCTGCTTTTGCTAATTCAATTCTAATTGAAAGGTATTCTTTTTCTAATTCATGCATTTCCATTTTCTTTTTCTCCTCTAATTCATGCATTTCTATTTTATTCTTCTTCTCCAACTCGTGCATTTCTATTTTGTGCTGTATCTCGTCTTCAGCTAGTTTCTTTTGTGTATTTGCCACTTCTAGTTTAGTTTCCACCAGCCTCTCAAATGGCCTTTTTTCCTTTTGGTTTACCTATGAACAATAATAATTACAAAAATGTATTTAATTAAAACTATCTGCACCATGTACCATAGTGAATGTATGGTACACAAGGATAAAATGAGAGGTTATTCACAACAAAGTTTAGTTTAGCTGAGGTTAGAAGATATTACAGAGCTCATTTTTTGTCAGCAAATAAAATTAACTGTTAATTGAAATATGAAACTTTTATCCATTACCAATGCATAGACTTGAGTGAGATTCAGCATACGTGTAATATTGATATCTTACATTCTCACTGTTTAAATGAATTGTAACAATTTACAAGACTGTTTTGAAATATATAAATTTTATTAGGAATGAAATGCATTGTACTGTAGTAATTCATGGATTTAAATATACAAGAGAATCAACAAAATAAATGATTGTTTATGTAATAGTATTGGATAAATATTTTATACTATCGTTTTATAGAGAAATGGTTATAGAAGAGTGGTTTGAGTTAATTGATCAATAATATTTAATAGAAATAGTGATGCGAGAATGTAATCAAAAGTACTAACATAAGGCTGGATGCTTCCTTTTTCTTAATGAAGCAGGATTCCAAGACTTCCATTTACTTTGAGAAGCATAATTTTCTTGAAGTATGACTTGGCGTGATGAACATGGTTGTATAAAAAAAATTGAATTAATTAATGAAGTATTTTTGCAATGTAAAGATAATGGTAGGTGAGAATAACGAAAGTAAGTAATATACCCTTGTGCATATTAATGAGAACACACCGCAATGTACATAAAATATATTTACTTATCACATAAGAGAAAAACAAATATAAACCTTATTAATATTTAACGTGCCCTCCTTGGACATTTAGTATTAAGCAAAGACTATGAGGCTTTGATTATATCAACTAAATATTTTTATAAAATCACCACGAGACTAAACAGAAGGAAATCTTTCCTTGTTCACATTAATACTCACAAGAATGTAAAGAGGGAAAGAAGTTACTATTTATTTCGTTTTCAGAACTCTCTCTACACATTCTTTTATTATTTTTTTCATCGGGTGGAGCATTATGCCACTCAGCAATTACCTTATATGTATCTGGAAAAAATATATACTAGCGTATAAAAATAAAGTGAATTACAAATCATTTCTGCAAAATCTAATGCGTCAACAACCTTCAGGAGGAGCATCTTCATCCTGAGCACTTGCATTCACATTCTCCTCTTCACTCTAGAGGGAAGAACCTGGAACTCTCTTCATCCATAACTAAAGCACTTGGAGTAATTTCTGAAAAGGTTCAAGTCGTGCTTTTAAAAATACATACTACTATAAGATATACAATTCCATATAATTATTCAAACGTACCTATAGAACCTGTGTGTGTTTTATCAGAATCGTAGACGCTCTCGCCTCCTTTCACAGACAGTAAAATCATTGATTTAATTTTTTCCTCTAATGGAGTTAAAGGTGGCACATTTACTGTGCCACCGCCAGTTTTATTCATCTCTGCCCGAAGAGTAGCACATTCTTTCCGCAAATCTCTCTTCAGGGACACATATGCTCGCACTTTTTCTTGATCCTCGAGCTCCCTAGTCCTCGCTCAGCCCGGCATAGCACGGCCCGGTAGAAAATATGAGCTCCACTCGGAACGTCACGGCTCAGTTTGCAGTGCTGCCCACCTTTCTTTCCAATGCGGACTTCCTAGTTTTCGGTCTCTCTATCGACCTATGCATACCATGTTCCTTCTTGTTACTCAATTATCTCTATAACTATTAATTATTTCTTCAGAATTAAAAAAATCTTCTGTTGTTTCTCATGGCTATACAGTCCAAGGCGAGTTATTACGCTGAGTTTTCTGTCAATACAGTTGACAGTCCTGCACTGCCGTGACGTAGACAGAACCCGCCTCTCCCCGCACCCCCCGCTGTGGAGTATCAAGAAAAAGTGCGCAATTAGTACTTTTCTCTCATTCTTCGCTTCGCGAAAAACACCACCTACAGAGCTATTGAATGCCTTTTCAATGGCTAACCACGCCTTATCCTTCTCATCCCATGTGGTAGCACCATTTTCCTTACATTCAACGATGTTTTACTCTCTGCAATGAGGGTTACAAGTCTTTTGGATTCCTCGCTTGTAAAATTAACACAACGTTCTCGCTTCTGACCTTTTCCCTTTGGCATTTTGAAATATACTCACACACAACGTAGGATGCAATGAAAAAGTATCACACGGCACACGCAGGAGTAGCCTCTAACGACACAAAATCACAACCAACTGTTTACAACCATATACAAATCCGTAGGCCCTCTGTGATGAATGAGGTGAAAAACTCCTCACATTTGGGCCTGACTTGGACCAGCAAAACAAATTCGAATTCGCGCGTACAGAGCGCGTTTGAGTCGAAAATGCGGCGTTGCCGCTAGTGAAATAGCAATCAGGAAGACAATTTATCAGGGAGATATCTGCCAGATATTTTATCAAGAAAGTCCTTGGTGAAACGCAAAATAAATATCTGCCACTTTTATCTGACGGATACAATATCTGTCGGATTAGTATTCGAAACTTTATCAGGCACCGGTGAAAAAGCCCCTTAGCATTTTCCAAATTCCAAACAAATTCCAAGCGATTTAAACCAAATGGATGTTCTTTGCTTTACATAACATTAGTTATCTCCTAATGAATTTAGCATTTTCCAAATTCCAAACTTTTACCTCACAGGCTTTTATTGCAGAGAGAGAGAATCAAACAAAGTTCCTACATATGTTTTTTTTTTAATATTTACGTTAGAAATAATATCGATTCTATCTCCTTGACGAAATTAAATATGTATTCCGTTTTCGAAATTTCTGTTGTACATCTTCCTTCGTTAAAAATGATGTTACTTTGCATCTACAGGGCTCCCACAAAGAGAGCTGCAGATTATATTTTGTTCTTCTCTTCTCAAGATTTCCTCCTCTACTTTAAAAAATACAAATCTTTGTTACGAAAAGTCATAAGGCAGGCTAAAATTATGAAACAGGATCAAGATGTTTTGAGCTCAAATAACAAAACAAAAGCAATGTAGAATTAATAAAAAATACAACCAAATCAACTAGATACCTCGTAGAGAATGTTGTTTTAAAATATAGCGATAGAAATGTGAACGATCCGGTAACAGGGGCTAGTCTCTTTCACCAATATTGTTCGAGAATTACTGCCATTATCACTTCAGCCACAAAATTCAACATCAGACATTTCTCCAAAAATTTTAGACACGACGTTCGTTTCCCAAACTTGTTCCTATGACATTCGCAAAATAATTGGTATAGTAAAATATAAACATTCGGTTGGTTGAGATGAATTTCCGGATTGTTTGTTAAAGACCTGCGCGCCTGCCGTAATATACCCGTTAACTCACATATTTATTGCATCCTTAAACATCGGAACTTTTCCAGATATTTTTAAAACACTTAAGATTAAGCCGCTCTTCAAAAAGGCAACAAAAATGAAATTCAAAATTATCGGTCTATTTCTCTTCTGTCAGTTTTTTTCAAATATATGAGAGAGACTTTTTGATGTATGAATGGAAACCTTTCTCAGTAAACACGACGCGCTTTCAGATTGCCAACAAGGATTTAGAAAATCAAAATCTACGGAAACAGACATATTTTCTTTTCTTAAAGATGTTTCCTCATCATTGCATCAAAATGAAACACCTATTGGGTTATTTTTAGATCTTTCAAAAGCTTTTGACGTCATTGATCAAGACATTTTACTTTCAAAATTACCTTCATATGGAATCCGTGGTATTGCCCTGGATTGGTTATGTTCGTACCTTAAACAAAGATCTCAGAGAATAGAAATACCTTACTGGAATGATGGAACATTATGTACACAACTTTTCGACTTTGCCAATTGCACGGGAAGTCCCCCAGGGATCGATTTTAGGCCCTATTCTCCTCCTATTATACGTGAACGATATACCCTCGACGATTCGAAACGGAAGAACAGCTCTCTTTGCGGATGATACGAACATTCTTTGCAATAAAGAAACCGTAAATGGTACAATATCAGATTTTCAAATTGGTTCCTTAATAACAAATTAATAGTAAATGAAAAGAAAAATATTTTGATGCAGTTTTCCATTTCAAATAGACAATTCTGTACTCCATTGAAAATGAACGTTGACTGATGTTAAGGCAACAAAAAGTTTAGATCTCTCAATTCAGTCAAATCTCAAATGGAACGTCCATTTAAATGAATTGAACACATAATTTAGTTAATTATGCTACGCGTTCAGAATTCTTGCAAATTCAGTGAAGCTTCATACTGCTCGTTGTGTATATTTCACGAATGTTCATTCCCGCTTGAGATATAGCATAATATTCTGGGAAAATACAGCTTATAGCTCCCGGACGTTTAGCTTACAAAAAAGAATTGTACGAATAATAAAGAAATCCCACCCTCGTAATTTTTGTAAACCTCTCTTTATTAATCTAGGAATTTTACCATTACATTGTCTGTTGATTTACGAATCAGTGGTGAGATTATCAATAGCTCATTACAAAACATGCACACACAATACATGTACAATATTTTACAACACTTTGCCAGATGACATTAAACGATTACATTCAATAAAAAAGTTTAAATTTCAAGTAAAATCGTTCCTGCTGCATAACTGTTTCTATACAATTAGAGACTATACTGAGCATAAAAAAGAAAGCAACATTAATTTTAACAGTGATTTTTAATGTATTATTTACCATTTGGACTGTATAATTCTAAACAACCTGTAACAAGTCTTGTACCGCAGCTCTGGTTCAATGATCCCCATCTCGTCAGTTCGTCCAGTTTCTCTGAACCAGTGAGTAAATGCTGAGATGGCCGCTTATTTTGCTTCTGGATATTCGTATATTTTTATTATCTGTGCACGTCTTCTAGAATTCAGTGGAAAATATTGTTATTCAAATTATCGTTTCCATGTTGTCGCGGCAGGAAGTATTATTCCTTGACGAAGGACATGATGAGGGATAAGAGCCCAAATTTATTGCTGATTTCCCCTTGAAAATATATTTTATTACATCGGAGCGAATACTTTTGTTAACAATCCTTGTACAAAACGCTCATCTTTTTCTGTATTCAAAATTCAATTAGTATATGGCTTAGGAATGGGATCACAGACTTTTGAAAACGTACACAGAATTCTCTTCTCCCCATAAGAAGTCACACACAGTTTTTAACTGTTTTTGACGTAAAATAAATAAATGTTAATGTGACGGATTTCGTTTTTTTCTTTTATCTGAAACTATTGATAATAACTGCATGTAGAAAATTGAGATGAAACCTTATGCCTATGATCTCATTTTAACACAGGGGTTTTGAAAAATAATTTTTGTTTTTTTAAAGAAATTAATAATTTTTGCAACATTTGTGTATAAAATTTTTTGTATAAAATTCCTTGAAGATATGTAAATATTTCAATCAATTCTGTCCAGTAGATTTCGAGAAGAAGAAAAAAATCATTTGAAAAGTAAACTGACGGAAAACAACAAAGTTTCTAGTGCATTCCAGCCCCGTAATTTGGTCATCGAGGTCCTCGGCTTAAGTTTCTTCAATTATCCTTCTTAAGTTTGTTCTTCTTTCACATATCTTTGTTTCTATTTCTTTCAGGGCTTTATTTGAAGTTCTCAGTCTCTATATATCAAGCATTTCTGTCCAGAATTACTAACCTTCGTGAAACTTTCTTTTATTGGTGAACATAGAGTTGTAGCTAACAATTGAATTTTGGGCTCACCCATGTTCTTCCTTTTCTTAAAAACAAGTGAAGCGCTTTTAACCATGTTGTAAAGGGAGACAGATCGCTAAACGTACTTTAATCACACATTTAATTGTGATTTAACTACACTTTTCTCTTGAAAAGAGAAACAAATGCTCACGAAGCGCACAACAACACAATGTAAACAAACACTCTCAGAAGCATGGATTACATGCGGGCAATGTATAGACAAACTAAAATCGTAAAAGGATCGCCAACTCCGGAATTTGACATTTGGAATTCTACCGCGGTAATTAACGTAAACAAAGCAAATCGCACATTGATATACAACTCACTGCAGTCAGTTGCCTGAAGACGGTCACGGCCCCTCTTTTCAAAAGTAATTTTGAACTCTTTACAAGCTGCAAAGGTCTGTAAAGTATATAACAAATTAAAAAGATGTTAAACATTAATATGCAACCCAAAAACGAAAAATTGAAATTTTCATAATGTTTTGCCTTTCCGGAGACTCTTAATGTTGCAAACACTTTTGATATCGTGGATACTTCGTGGATACTTCTAACCTTTTGCCGCATTCATTTCTGCACACACGATATTTAACATAGGACAGTTTACGTGCTAGCTGAGCATTCTCTTCTGGCATATCACATTCATTAATTGTGAAATCCTGTGGTTTAATGCTATTCGTTATTGTTAAAGACGTACATTGAGCTATATATTGTAGTTATAAATATAATGTATTCTAATATTGGAAACTGTATTGCAGCATAGGAGAGTGGCAAAGAAGGAGAATTCAAAAGTCTTGGTGTAGTGGGAGCAGTGAAAGTGCGACGCGAATCGTGCAAGAAACTACAAGTCCAAGTTACATAATTGTATTTGATTGCCTTTTTTCAATCATTGTGATTTAGTGCTACCAGGGTCATTCCGAATCGCAATTGAAATAAATCTAAATCTATCTACATCTAATTTCAGAGGTTACTTACTAAGTTTTATTTAAATTGCAGAAAGTTTAAAGACAATGTTTCAATTAATTTACTTACCTTGGCACACAGAAAATAATCGTATTCCTTAGTACAAAGGTTCCAATCGCAGCAGGCAACAAGGCACACTGCCCGCGTCAGATCCTCAACTCTCTGCCAGCGGTTTTGTCACGTGGTGAATTCATTTCGTGCACACCTGCACCAGAGACAATTTAAAGACGTAGGCTGGTAACCACATAAGCACGCGACTATATTGTGAAAGCTAGAAGAGTAATTTTTATACTGTCACTCTGACATACTGTTCACCAAGGCTTGGATTTATATGAAATTATGTGTACTACCTAAATGTTATCTATTTAAATGTATTTTTTCAATATAAATTTGCCAATAAAACATTTTCTGTATTTGAAACTGACAATTAAAACAATAACTCTCTTGGTATCCTCTCAATAATAACTGGAACCACAACGAGGGTAAAAGTACTAGTAGTAGCCATAGTTAACGTTTTCGTAGTTTTCTCAAAATTATTAGGATTCAGTATTCAATTCGTAATATGAATGTCAATGTGCTATTAGCAGATCTCTTTCTAAATATATCCCTTGCCTACAATTGACCAATTTTTAATTTGTTTTGTATATATTAATATATTTCAAAACCCCGAATTTATTACAGTAGTGGCTGCTTAAAAATTACAAATTTTATGGTCGTAATGAGCTACTCGACTCATTGTCAATAATGAGCAATCGATACTTTACCCTCTGAATGTTTATCAGGCCAAAAAATGCCGATCGATGTTACATTTCTGCAATGTCAATATTATTTAAAACTTTTCAGCTTATTTTTATTTTCTCGCACTTACTTCGTAAGAAGACAAAGTACTGTAAACGGCGAATTTTCGACAGAATATCTTTTATTGTTGGGCTCTGGTAGCGAAAAATAGGATAAATCCTGTTCCTATGTATAGTAAATTATTTCCTCTAACACTTAGTGTAACCAGAATCCATGTTTTATGGGTCCCGAAAATTGTTTGCCTGCAAAACGTCTGTCCGTCCATCAGTGGTCAATACTAATGCCTTAAACCGTTCAACTGATTTTTCTTCAAATTTGCTATTCCCCGATCAAACTAAACTTACTTGAGGCTTTGTAAGATTGAAACGGATATTTGGATTTTTGAGGGTATGTTTCATGAAACATCAAAATAATTTTCAAATTTTTTTAAAAAATGGTTACAAATTGTTTGATTGAACTTTATTCTCGGATCGTAAAGGATTTTAAGAGAATGGTATAGGTCTCACTGATAGTTGAAATCCCTGATTTTTCGAAAATTGCAAAAGTGCAAATTTTTTGGATGTCTTGCTACAACTATAATATTGAAAATAGAGATTTTTTCCTTAATGAAATCCGTTCTTTAAAGACAGGTCTTGAAATAAAGTTGGATATAATTTGTCAAAAATATGAGTGAATTGTGCGTGAAATATAAGCAATTTTTAATTTTTATAACAAATTCTTCTTTAAATTTTCTTCTTGAATGTATCAAAGAACGGTAAACAAATGTGGTGTCTGTTTCATTGCCAACGAATTCTATTTTCGAAAACTACAAAATTTTAACATTTAAAAATTACAAAATTAAAGATAGAAATGTTTGTCCTAAAATATATTATAAAAATCTCTTCAGCTCATTAAAAATGTTCTTTACATTTTGTTGAAAAATCAACTACATTTTAAGAATTTTGTTTGCTCGAAATTAACGCAATTTAAAAAATGTTTTCTCAAAACCGCTCCAAATTCTTTTCACTATATTTTCTCCTCGTGTGTATCAAAGGACGGTAAGTAAAAAATATGGTACTTTTGGGGAACTCACCATGTTTTTTGATTTTTTTAAAAAGGTAACCCTTCAAAACTACAAAATTGAAGATGAAAGATGTTCTCTAAAAAAGATCATGTACAACTTTTTAAAATAATGTGTGTTTTCACGTAATTTCTGGTAGAAATTAATTGAAATTATAAAAAGAATATTTTCTCACGAACCAATTTTTTTTCCAGGATAAAACAAGTAAAGAATGGCGGAGATCTCATTTTCGTTGTTCTCTCTGAATTTTCGAAAATTGCATGTAAGAAATATTGCGTTGACACAATTAGATTTTTAAGCGTCGGGTCGAGTCGGTACGTCAGGGCAGCAGCTTGTTTTTTTTATTTTATATTGGATTGACTTACAAAGTTCAATTTACATGAAACTCTTCATTTGTATTGTTGACTTATATCTAATTCTTACAAACTAAATCTAAACTACAATTGACGAGGGGATTCACCGAGCACCTCTAAAAATTACTGAGATGTTCAAAAAATAATGGATAGGATATCTGTTTTTTATTCTCGTGGGGTTTTCATTAAATTTTCTTACATTAATGTGCCTACCTTGATTAATGAGGAGTAGGTTGGAATATAAATGATTGGCGAGAAAGTCTATAGGATGTGCGATGGGATTTAGGTTAAGTTTGTGGTGTAATTGCTTATTGGAAATTAACCAGGGGGCTTGGGAGATAGTTCTTAGGTATTTGTTCTGGATAATCTGAATTTTGGTGACATTATATTTAGCTGCATTTGTCCAAATTGGACAAGCGTATAGGAGAAGAGGTCTTATGATGGTTTTATATAAGGTGATGCCATTATTTAGTTAAAGTTTACTGTTTATAAGTGGTTTTAACTGTATTATTTTAGCTTGTTGGACTTTGGAGTCCAAGGTGTTTAACGGCATTGTTATGAGGAATCCAAGGAATTGGGTTGTTGTTCATTTTGAACGGCATGGGGAAGGAATATGGTCTGAAAGCGAAGACTTTAGCTATAGATTTCGAGGGGTTGATTTTGATCTTCCATTTCGTTGCCCAGATTTCTATTTGTAGCTATGTAATTAATTGAGAAATGGGACATGTAGATTAAGATATTATCTCCAAACTGGGCTATGTTAGTTAATCTTGATGTAGGCATATCGGCAGTGTACAAGTTACAGAGTAATGGAGAGAGAGGTGATGCATGACGTAGACCAGTTTTGATAGGGCGGGGGTTCGAATTTTGATTTTCTATTGTGACTGAGAAAGTTCTATTGGTGGGAAAGATTTTAATTATTTTGAAAAGGTATGTAGGTGTGCCTATTGATAAGAGTTTGTAAATTAAGCCGTCATTCCACACCCTGTCGAATGCTTTAGCGATGTCCATGAAAACTGCTATTGAATATTGTTTTTTTTTTGAAAGGAGGAGTGGAGATGTTTTTAGAAATGCAAAATTTGATATGCTGTGGATAGTTTATTGGTGAATCCGAATTGGTATGAGATGCATTTTTAAGGTTAAAGCTTGTTAGGATTAATTTCTCGAAAATTTTTGCTATAGTGGGGAGGAGGTTTATGGGCCTCCAGTTATCGGGGATGCTATGATTCTTATTGGGTTTAGGAATCGAGAGGATGATAGAATGTTTCCAGGCAGTAGGGTAGTAGCCAGTTCTTAAGAATGAATTATATATGTGTTCGATGAAATCTATGGCAGGATTGGGTAGGTTTTTGAGAATTATATTATTTACTTTATCGTTACCGGGGCCTTTTTTATTTGGGAGGGATTTGATAACTTTTAGAGTTTCATATGGACTGATGTATTTAATTTTTTGTTGTACATTGAAATTCGGGGAATTCGCGACGAGTTGAATTTGGGTGGATCGGGAGATGTGAGGTTTGGTGTGAAAGTTAAAGCGAAATGGTCGGCTAATACTTCCGTTTTATCAGCTGTTGCGTTTTTTTTTCATTTGGAGTAGCTAGTGGGGGGATTATTGACTTTTGTATGTGTGTGTTTTTTTTCCTGAGTATTCTTTTCGTGAAATTCCAGAGAGAGTTATCACTTTTACTTAATGAATGTATGATATTATTGTATTTAGTTTGCTTATAGTGTTGTAGAACTTTTCCATTGATTTTGCTTAGAGTATTTAGTTCTTTTTTAAGTGAGGGGATTCTAGGTGCCATCCGTAATTTTCTAGTTTTGTTTTTAGTTTCTATGATTTTGATAATGCTTTGTGGTAGTTTGTTTGATATGTGTATCCGAAGGGTGTTCGGATCCTCAGGATTTAGTTTGCCTATTGTATTAATTATTATATTATTTAGTTGCGTTATTGCTTGGTCTATTTCAGCTGGAGAGTTTAGTATTTTACAATTGGGTATTTGGTTTCGCATTATATTTTTGAATTTGGTCCAGTTTAAGTTGTAAGTAATTAATGCCGGAATGGGTGAATGGGAAGGGAGATTTGATCTATAGAAATTAAAACTGGAAGGTGATCTGAGTCGAGTTCAAAGTGCGGGGTTGAGTGGAAATTGGCATTAATATTTGATATTCCTATGTCTACATATAAGGAAGCTTGATTGGCTCATAAGGAAAATAGGTTGGTTCTGGCGGTAAGATGAGATTAATTCGATTTGTTACAACATACTTTAAAAGTTGAGCGCCTGCTGGGTTGGTGTCTCTGCACTCCCAGTGTACATATTTAGCATTTAGATCTCCTAAAAGTATGTAAGATAGTAAGCGCGAAAGCAAAATGTTTAGATCTGCAAAATTTGTTCTTATGTTGGGGGGTTTATAAGCGGCAATGATTGTAAGATTCGGATTACTGATGTTAAGTGAAACTGCTATTGTTTCGATGCCAGTGATGAATGTTGAATTGAAAGTTCTAGCGTGAAAATACAGTGTGTTAGAAACCAAAAACTACACGTTTACAATTTTTGAAAAAGTGAAAATATACGAATGATGTTGTGTAAAACGGTTTATTATATCGTATTGTTGCGATTCTAGGTGGTGAATTAAAACTCTGATATTATTTAAAAAAACGTTTAGTTTGTTTCTTAACACAATCACTGAAAGCACTTGATTTATGTACAGATTCACTTGATTATTCTTTACACGGCACACTTCTCTTGATTATTTATTTACACAACACTTCTCTTGAGTATTTATTTACACTACACTTCTCTTGAGTATTTATTTTCACTGTTCACTTCTCTTACACTGTCGCACAGTCCTAAGCACTGACCACTCTTCGATGCACTGGCTACAGTCCACTGCACTGACCACAGTTCGATGCACTGACCACGGTCCACGTCACTGAGCACAATCACTGCACTGCTATTCACCGCGACACACACACTTCACAGATCAGCTTCCACTTCAGACTTAAAACTGACTCGCGGTCGCCGGCCGCCGCGTATTTCTACTCGGCGGGTGCCGTCGAGAATATTCTGGACTTTGCGATAAGCCCCAGAACACTAGTTAGTTCGAGGACCGCTGGTCGATGACGCAATCCGCGCATACAGGTAGCTGGTGGTGGCCGCCGGCAGATGACGCAATGTTCGTTACAGTATGTTATCCCATGTAAATTATGTATGTTATGTATGGTATCGTATGCTATCGTTATGTATGTTATCGTAGGTTTTCCCATTATAATGTAAGTAACTAACGCATAATATGTGTTTGATGTCAAGTGTACGCAGAGAAAAAATCAAACCTGTTATATTCACTGAATATTTTCTGTTATACTCAATTTTATAATAATTTCACTTTTCTGTTATTATAAACGCGAATCTTCTTGTTTAATCAAAATGTCGGATCCATAGGCGGCGCTGATTGACTGGAGTGTATGTATGGAGCACTCCATACCCCAAAAGTATTGAAAATAAATATTAATTTTTTTAAAAACACACAAATAATAAAATTTTTGAAGCAATATTAAAAATTATTGTGATTTGAAAATAGACACAGTAATTATAAATATTATTACAATTTAACTATGATTACTATTACTATTTAACTATGAATCCCTTTATTTAAGTTATGTGTAAAAGTCCATGAATAATTCCGGAAAGCAAATATAATATTTCAAACTAAATGCTGTGTCGCTGCGACGCTGCAAGCAGAGGCGTATCTACGGTATGGCAGACATGGCACGTGCCATGGGCGCCACTCGCAAAGGGCGCAATTTAGCATTCGGCATTGAAGGAAAAAGTTAAAAATTAATTTAAAAAAGAAAAAAAATTCAATTAGAGAATTAAAGTTTTACACAAATGATAAAATAAAATAAACTTTTCTATAGGACGCATACAATTTCTTTTTCACGGCTAGGAGCACGGCAAAAAGTGTAACTATTCGTCCACTTTTCGCCCCTCTCCGCGCCATGAAAATTAACTTACAAAGGCTCGGGCGCCGGTGGCGCCCTCGCGAGAAATATACTATTATTGAGAGCAGCTTTTTTAAATGAAGCCGTATTTTGACTACAGATTTCATGGCATAAAATTAATCGCATTTTTTGACAAGTCAAATATTCTCCACGACTCTTAATGAAGGTTTTCTTTATTGTGAAAGCGTAATAAACTCAAGTATACCCCGAAGGAAACGGCGACACCTCTCATATTGGCTTTTCCGAAGAAGCACTTCGACCGAAGACCAAGGCGATGATTATCTTATTATTGGTGCGCATTATCTTATTGTCGGTTCGGTCAAGATATTCTTGTAAATCTGTTTGACGTACACGTACAAAGTGGAATCACACTAGTTGTTGATTTACTTCCACCCAGTGCTAACTTTTGTGAATCTAACAATTGTTTTTACGACATTCTAATATTCTTGAGTTCTTCGCTATAAGACCACCAAAAATCCTTTTTCCAAGTGTTACGACATAATTGAATTTAGACGTTACAACTAGTGCTATATCAAAAAGTGTGATATAAAAATTCTGAATGTGTTGTCAAGAATAGTTAAAAAGCTAAAGGTAAAGTTAAATTTAGTAAAATAAGATTCGATTTAAAATATAAGCAAATTATAATGTATATTTAGTTTAGTTTACTTACACGCCCTGCGATTTTAGTACATACACAATGAAGCGTTCCATCACAAATAAAAAAGAATCTGGCGCTGCTGGACGAAAAAGACGAAAGTTAGAAGAACAAGAAGATAAGAAATCTAGCAAATTTTTTATGACATTTCTTGACAAAACAAAAACAAATTGTGCAGTTTCTACTATGGATTCGGCGATGACACAATCCTGTGTGTCATGTCTCAATTTGTCAGAATCTTAAGATGAATTTAGCTCAAATGTATTGCGACCCACCCGTCCGACTAGCTCAGAATGGGGGTTTTCTGGGTGGACGCAAACAAAAAAAAAATTTTATAAGAAGAATGGCGGGGTTCAGGGTCGTGCAGAACGTTGTGGATTGGATGCAATTACTTAAAAACACAAGGAGAATCACTTTTCACACACTCAAATATATTCTATACAAGTTTTGCTGTTATTACAATTACACGAACAAATCAGAAGATAATTTAAATACACACTGATCATAAAATGCTGAAAGGAAAAAAACACAAAACACACTAGTCACTATATACAAGGTTTCTTACTCTCTCTCTCTCTCTCTCTCTCTCTGAACATTCAATTTCAGTTACTACTTTCTTCAATCATGAGAAAGGTTTAGAAATGTTTACTTTTTACAAATTAACAAATTCTACTTAAAAATCAAGTCTGACAATTCTGAATTGATCTTGTCCGTAATAAATTACTCTCCCTCTTTCAACAAAACAATTCTGAGAATATCTGTAACTGATTACTCCTTCATTTTCTAGTTTTACCAGTTATAACTGTACATTTCCAATTTTCTTTTGAAAGAAAAGGTTGATTCTTTACTCGCGTGCTAGGGGTGGAAAGAAATTGTAATTATACTTTTCTTATCGTTAAGTATGACAAATACGTCTCCCCCCTCTTTTCTACGCCAAGACTGCAACCTAAACTTTCCTTCCAATATCTAGAAACTGTTCGCTAGGCACGACCTTACGTTTTCGCTTCTCGGGTGCGACGCGAAGCTCCCAGCGGCGCGGCCTTGAAGTAACCAACCTCGGTCTGAGGACGCCGTCCCCTCCACAGAACTGCTCGCTCTTCCATCGAAGTCTCGTTGTTCACCAGCACGTGCCCACCGTCTCGTATTCAGTTGAAACTCTTTTCGTATGCTCAGATAGAATTGTATTGGCGACTAATTCTTTTAAATTGAGCACTACAGATTTACAAGAGCCACTATTACGACGATAAACGAAATTAACGAGAGAAAAAAATAAACTCTTCTAGTCTTCTTGAAGAGTTTTTCATAGAATGCCTTCCTGTAGTCCGTTGCAGCACAAGTTCCCGTCTTGTGGTCGGCACGTCCGAACTGGTCCGCTGTTGTCTAGAGAAAGAACGACTTTTTCTTCGTCAACTACAGGGCTCGCCCGATCTAACGTGGCGATCTCTATTGATCTCTTTAGGTAATTGTTACCTTCTCATATCATTCCGCGTTGGCGCGCGTTCAAACAGCTGGTCTCTTGTTCAGGACATTAATGTGACCCGCTTTCCGAGGCTTCGGGGGAAACGGATGGTCACAGTATCAGAAAGTGATGAAAAGGGCAAGTCAGTGCCAAACAAACTCGATGAATCTGAGACTACACGCCCTACTGTCGCAGAAAACGCGAAATCTACAATACAAGATGAAAGTATCGATGAGCCTCTAAATAGTAGTGAAGTACCCAGCACTATACCATTTGAGGAACTAGATGTTATTAAAAAGTCTCAATTTCTTATACCACCAGATGTCATTAAGCAACATGATATTGGTCTTTTACAGTTTGATAAAGATACTGAAAAACCAATTATTTCAGATTCGCTGAGAATACAGATAATAAAGCTTTCTTGGAAGTATTTTCAAAACAGTGAAGGGCCTTTTTTTTACCAACAAACAACCGTTCAATGAATAAATCTTGGTTCAAGAGAATACTGGGAAATGGGCGTGGAGAAGTAGTAACACGCTCATGGTTAGCCTATTCGCCCTCTAAAAAGTCTGCATTTTGTTTATGTTGTCTCCTTTTTTCTCACTCCGATCACCAGTCGACATTAGAACAGGAAAGTGGATTTTCTCAGTGGAAGTCATTCGAAAGAATAAGAGTCCATGAAAATGCTAAAAACCATCGTGAATGTTTTACAAAGTGGAAAGAAATGGAGAGAAATTTTGCAGCAAAAGATGGTATAATAGATGCAGAACTTCAATCGCAAATTGAAAGAGAAAAACAAAAATGGCGCGATGTATTGAAAAGAATATTACACTGCATTAAATACCTTGTTGCACAGAATCTGGCTTTACGAGGACTCAAAGAATCGCTTCAATCAGACGATGATTCTAACACAGGTAATTTTCTAGGATTAGTGAAATTACTCGCCCTTTACGACCCTGTTATGGCAGAACACATCGCTACCACAGAGAAACATCCTGGATCCACAACATATTTCTCCTAGTGTTCAAAATGAATTTATTCATTTGATGGCATCTACCGTTCGCCAAAGTTTGCTGGAACGAAATCGAAAAGCAAAATACTTCGGTCTCATGTTTGATTCAACTCCTGATAGAGGACACCGTGAGCAATTGTCAGAAATAGTTAAATATGTGGACGTTGATTTTGAGAAAAAGACCGTGTTCGGGAATATTTCCTTGGCTTCCTCCAAATAAGTTTAAAAAATGCTGAAGGCTTATCTGAAACCATCGTCCAACAATTGGAAAAAGATAAAATGGAATTAAAAGATTGTCGGCCACAATGTTATGATAACGCTGCTGTAATGGCTGGTATCAACACTGGCGTCCAGCAAAGAATACGAGAAAAAAACAATCTAGCCATGTTCGTCAACTGTGATAACCACTCTTGGTGGGCGTAAACGCAGCAAAGCAAGAAGTATCAATGGTCACATTTTTCGGAACTGTTAAAGCTCTGTATGTGTTCTTTTCAGCATCTACAACACGCTGGGAAAAATTGAAAAATGCCGTGCCTGTGGTTCTTAAGTCGGATTCTTTAACCAGATGGAGTGCACGGGTAGAAGCTGTGAAACCTATAAACAATTTCCTTGACAAAATCCTTGAAGTTCTCCAAAACATGACTGATAACTCAAACGAGACCAGTGACACAAGGAGTGATTCCCGACAATTGTACACTCGAATGTTAACTTACGATTTTCTGATTTTACTACGATTTTGGAATAAATTACTTATTAAAATTGATCGTGTTCAAAAAAGACTTCAGGATCCAAAAATAAATTTTCACGATGGCGCTCTAGATTTAAAAGCTCTTCAAAATTATTTTTTTGATGAAAGGGAAGTATTGATAACTGAATCACTGGAAAAAGGACTTAATCTCTGTCAAGAATGGGATGTACCAATCTAACGACGATTAAGACGAAAGAAAAAATTGCTGGAGAATCATCAGATGACGTTACTTTAACAGCCAAACAGGAAATTGAAAGAGTCATGAAGGCAACGGTTGACCATCTTTATAGCGAAATGAATGGAAGATTTACCCGCTTACAAGATACTGACGAAAAATTTGGCTTCTTGCTCGACATTGAGGGTCTGTGTTATAATGGGGATACAAAAATAATCAATACAAAGTGTACAAACTTCGCCACGTTCTACAGCAGCGATGTTGATGGAGAACAGCTATACGAAGAAATTATAGATTGCCGCATGCTACTCTCAGTTCGATCTCATATTAAAATATCCAAACCTGAAGAACTTTTACAATTCATTGTTGAATATGGCGACGAGAGCCGTTTTTTTTCGAATGTACGTATTGCTCTTCAAATTATGTTAACTATTGCTGTCTCTATTGAAAGCTGTGACAGATCTTTCACTAAGTTAAAATTGATACTATCGTATTTAAGAGCTTCAATGGGGCAAAAACAATTGTGTGATCTTGCTCTGTTGAGTGTTGAAAGAGAAGAAACGGAGAAAATTGACTTTGATTCTGTCATTGACGAATTCGCATCAGTAAAATCATGAAAAGGTGGACTTCTAGACTACTAAAAATTGTTATGTAATTAAATATGAGTCGCAATAACATATTTTTTAAATAGTAACAATGTTGTCATTAAATTTTTAAAATGAACGTAAATAAATATTATTAAACATGAATTATTTTCTCTTTATTATCATAATTCATGAATCTCAAAAACAGTTAATTTTTTTTCGATATATTGTTTATGAACATTTTAGAAAATAATCAAAATTTTATTCATAGTAAAGTATATCTGCTAAAAAAAATAAGTCTAATATGAAGTTTCTTGAGAGGGGCGCCAAATCTCTGCTTGCTAGGGGCGCCTGAATACCTAGATACGCCTCTGGCTGCAAGATATGATTGTTTATGTTTACGAATCAATCGAAAATGTAACTGATACATTTCTGATATAAATAAGATAACGGGCTATGCCCGTCTGGCATAGCTAACATTGGAATAGCGAACTCATTTTATTCAGGCATAGTACACAGACGATTTCACGACTGTGCTTCAGATTTGTGTCAAAAATTAACGATTTTTAATTGTTCACTTTCATTATCTTCAATTTCAATTTACGCAATCAAAATGAGTAAAAGAAAGAAACAAGGAACAATTTTATCTTTTTTTCAACAAATTGTAATGTAAGTATTAGCATTTTCATAAATATATACCAATAGTTTTGTTAAAAACATTTATATCTTGTATATATATTTATTTTATTTAATTTAGGATACATCTACTTTGTCATCAGATGTACAATCCAGCACAATAAATAAGGTAGAAAATACTACAACGAAAACTCTAAGCCATTCTACTCCAGGTACATTTTAATTTAAAAATTATTAATTTTAAATTCTATATAAAATATAAATAGAAAAAAATTTAATTACATTAAATTACTTCTTTAATTTTTGAATTCCCATACATTTTTTAATTTCATTTGCATTCAGTTGTATATACATGTTTTGAATTGCCTATAATACGGTAATATTATTTATATTTTATTTAAAATATTTATTTTTACGTTAATTTTCAGGAGAAAAAGTACCTGCTGCTTTTAAACGTTGGCAAAATACTTATAAGTGGTTGACACTTAACCCGGAAATGAAAGCTATATGTACAATTTGCATTGAAACTAAAGAAAAGCAGTTGCCAATTCCTTCAAGTTCTAGCTGCCGGGTATCTTTAAAAGCGTTCGTTGAAAATGGCTTCAATTGTTGGAAAAATGCAGTCATTGCTTTCAAGAAACACGAATCTGGAGAATTACATTTATCGTGTGCACAAGCAATATGCAGTTCAAAAAGTAAAAGTGTTTGTGAACGATTATCTGATAAAAAAAAATGATGGACAATCGAACTGCTTTGAAAAAAATATTTAGCACTGTAAATTTATTAGCAAGACAAGGTTCAGCGTCACGCGAAAGTGGCAATGACGAACATTCAAACCTCATACAATTTTTACAAACAAGAAGCAACGATTCGGTGGAACTCGCCACTTGGTTAACTAGATCACAAAGTACGTGGTGGCATCATGATATTATTAATGAAATATTGGAATGCATGTCAAATGAGATCCTAAGACAAAAATTACAACTTATAAAGTCCGCAAAGCTGTTTTCGTTAATTGTAGATGAAACTTCCGATGCTTCACGAATGGAGCAAGTGTCGATTTGTCTACGGGCTGTTTTGGACGATTTAACAATTCAAGAGATTTTTGTTGGTTTTTATCAGACACATAGTACAACATCAAACGCTTTATTGAAAATCATTGAAGACATTTTTATGGGATTTGACTTAAGTTTCAATCATTTACGAGGACAATGTTACGATGGGGCCTCTAACATGAGCGGCAAAATTTCTGATTTGAAAAGTCTTATAATTGAAAAAGAACCTCGAGCTTTATTTGTACAATGCACAGCACACACTCTTGTTGTACACGATGCAATGGAAGATGTCTATAGTGCAAGAAACTTCATTGGTACCATCAAAGAAATAGTAAATTTCTTAAGAAATTCGCCCAAGCGATTAGCAATCTTCAAAGATTTGCAATCAGAAACGAATCCTACTATATCTCCATTTTGCCCAACCAGGTAAAATATCTTATTAATGTAATAGTCTAAATATTAAAATATGCATTTATATGAATGCCTTATAATTTCATTGTTTATTTAGGTGGTGTATGCGAGTCAAATCTCTTAAAACTCTTCAAGCAGGAGACAATTATAAAGCCGCTTTAACATTTTTCGAACAATTGGAATACGGCAGATATGCAGATTCTAGCGTCTCAGCAAAAGCAGCTGAATTTCGAAGAAATTTGATGTCATTTGATTTCTTCTTTTTATTGCATACTAGCTGACCCGGCGAACTCTGTTCCGCCTTAACAGCCGGTCTCATCTTTTTCTCGCGTCGCACTCACTGTGAGAAACTGTACTATCCTTGTTGCACTGCGTACGTGCAAAAACGTGCGTTCTCACACAGAAACGCTGTCGAACGGGATAAACAGTATCCTATGTCCGTCTCCTGGCTCTAAGCTTCCTGCTCACCAATTTTCAGCCAAATCGGTTCAGGCGTTCTTGAGTTATAAATAGTGTAACTAACACGACTTTCTTTTATATATATAGATTTCGATTGCAATTTTTGAACGTATCGAAATGTTAAACACCCAACTTCAAAAACTTGAGTTGTGCGTTCATGAAGGGTATAAAATGATTAAAATTGTTGAAGATCAAATGAACGAAATGCGAAATTCACAATTTGAAAGTCAATGGAATAATGTTATCAAAAAAGCGGCACATTTAGACGTTGATGAACCGGAAATAAAACGGGCAAAGAAAGTTCCTAAACGGTATAAATAGAATATATAACGGTATAAATATACAGAAACTCAACATAATTTTTCTAATGAGTCCGATTATTATAGAAAAATAATTTTTTGAAATATAAGACCAAGTTCTCATGTCGTTTAAAACTCGCTTTGATTCTGATACTATGTCATTTTTAAATACTTGCGAAAATTTTGCAATTGGAAAGACTTCTGAGGTAGATGCTATTGTAGAGTTTTATAATAAAAATGACGATGAATTTAACTTAGATCGAAGTAAGCTTATACTTCATTGTGACATGTTTTTAAATATAGCATCGAAACAAAATTATGCAATTACTTCCCTCCGCGATGTAAAATTTTCGAAAGAATCTTCGGTTCTACATTTGTGCTATGAACTCGAGAAGTTGGTAAAGTTTTTACTTGTTGTGCCGAATTCATCATGTACTTGCGAAAAGTCGTTTTCAGCTATGCGACGGTTAAAAAATTATCTTCGAACAACAATGGTGCAAAAACGTTTAAACTCGTTAGCTCTTTTGAATATTCATCAAGAAGCAGTGAAAGCATTAGATGTGACAAAATTAATTAATGATTTTATAAATAAAAACAAAGTACGAAAAGCAAAATTTGCATTAAAATAGTTTATTAGATATTGAAATAAGTTTTATAAACGGTGCGTAAATGTTATTGTAAACTTAAAAAATATAGGGTGTATAAGTTATTATTATGTTAAAAATGTGTATTTTGAATTCTCTCTCTTCACCCGATTCTAATTTACTCCATACCCCAGAAAATTTTACTTCACCGGCCCTGGTCGGATCTATTATTATAACAAAAAATTTCATTTTTTTAGACAACAGAACAATTTTCATTACAAATTTATAATAAATACAAAAATAAATGCACAGAACTGTTGCAGCCATTTCCAAAGTGTATTTAATGTCCATGTGATTTGAAGTGGAAACGGGGAAATGGTAAAATTTGTTATTATTTTTTTAACTACGTTCAGCAATCGAAACTAGTTGTGCTACGGAATGGCACAGACTTTCTCGTACTACTTAGTTTTCTAATTTAGTCGGTCTGGGCGAGCTTTACAGTCTTGCCCTATCCTCTTGCCAGCTGCCAACGTTCGCCGCCCAAAGTTAATATTTTTCAAACTTTTCTCAATTTTTCTGTTTCTTCGTTCTACCATTGTAGAACCGAAATATTACTTTAAGAATATTAATAAGAGTAAAATCTCGTTCTATCGGGAATTTTTTGGAAAACTTTGGATCAGTTTTTAAGAAAATGGTGTTGAAGCGTGAGTGTAAATGCGAAATTAGAATCTTTTTCACAGAAATCTTTTGAGTTTTCAAAAAACTTCAATGGAAGTCATTTGTAGCTCTTTCACTCACAAATGCAATAATATATATAAATCGTTGGAAATATTCCTTTCAAAGATGTAAGTTTAAAAAAATTACATTTGTGTAATTTTTTAAAAAACAAAAGAAAATAGCAAAATGAACTTTACGTCATATTTACCAGTGCAATTAGCACTATCCGTTTGTAACGTTTGAAGAAAAAAATAGAAGCAGTTTTTGAGAAAATGGCATTTGAGCTGTTCTAAAAATGCGAAATTTCGAGCTTGTTTTCACAGGAATTTTTTTTTTGAGTTTTCGATAAAATTTATCTGACATCATTTAAATCACATGTACTCGTAAATGCAATAATGTGAACAAATCGAAGCTAATGCAAATATTATCGACGGGAGAGACAAGCCCAAAAAATTATTTTTTGTAATTTTTGAAAATAACGAAAGAATAGAACAATGTGGCATTTATTTCGTCTCTTACAGTACATGTAGCACTATCCTTAACACATGTTTAAAGAAAACTTTTGGAGCCTTTTTATGAAAATATTGTTTTTGTTGTTTCTTAAAATTGCACATATTGCACGCAATATTGCGCGAAAACGACTAGTATTCGAAAATTCAGCGTTAACAGTGAAAATCGGACCTATGCTACCTTTATAATCGTATTACACTCAATTCTTACAAGAAATTTAAAGAAAAAAATTGGAGCCATTTTAGAGACCAGTTTGAAAATGTTGGGGCTACATGTAAAATACCCCCAAAATTAATGATTTTTTTTTAAATCGCAGAGCTTCGACTCAGGCCAGTTCGGCAGGGACGGCAATTCTTCAATTTGGGAAAAATCCTACACATGGTTTAGACGCTAGTGTTGTTCACAAACACCAGACGGAAGAACGTTTTGCCGTCAATCGATTTTTCGGTATCAAAGACCCACAAAACATGGAATCTGGCTATACCGCCTGTTAGAGGATTTTGTTTCTAAATTCAGCACCTGAATTTATGTACTTTTTCGTTATCATAGCTCGGAAATAAGATATACATTTTGCTGCCGAAAATTCGTCATATTTTCGCACAGCATTACATAACTTTATACTGCGTAAGCGGTTACGGAAATGTAAAAATCTGAAAAAAAAATCACAACGGTTTTGTTTTGAGAGGAACTTCTGAGATTTTTTTCAAGCCTGTTCCAGACTGACAACTGACATTTCGGGCGAATTTTGAATTATTGATTCTAAGTGGAATATGTGGGAGCTATTTTTTATCTCATTTTTTAAGAATGTTCCTTACATCTGTCTTTCTATTTTGCAAAATTTCAAGAATAAACAAAAAATGACAATAAATTCATTTGGCTCGCACAGATAAATTAATGTAGATTGTAGTCACAAATTGATTTTTTTCCACTGCGAAATGAAATGTCAGTTAATACTAATTTCATCGGAACGCCTCAACTGTAATTTTTAAAATTGTAAATTAATTAAAGTGATTAAGCGGAAGAGCAGGCCTTAAGGCCTGAGCCTCGCCACAAATAAAGACAATTTATTATTATTATTATTATTATTATTATTATTATTATTATTATTATTATTATTATTATTATTATTATTATAAGAAAAGATGACGCGGTCAATTTTAAGAGACGGATAGGGCCGAACGGCTCATCCTTGATGTAGATGATAATGATGACCTTAAAAAAGAAAATTGTAAATTCGAAATGTTTTTTAGCCGTTTAATACCGTACGCATGCGCGCCAAGTTAATTTTTCTGTTCATATGTATACTCGATGCGATGCGTCTGCTCGCTGAACATACGCCCGATGAGGTAAGTGTGTCAGGCCAGGGACCGCGGCGGGCACGTGAGCGCGCATGGACAGGGAATAGGGAGATGCGTTGACACGCGCTCTAGTGAGGCCGGCGTTACAACTCTATGAGTTATTGAAACTCTTGCCAACGTTCTTTTCTAACTTGTATGAAACATCCGCTAGTCCGGAATGTCCGCTAGAGCTCATTGAGCAACTACTACCATCTCGAGAAAAACATAGGATTGCTCCAAATTAATTAAATTTGGATTTTAATTCTTCTGTCGCTGATTCATTTAGTACAATATTGAGAAGGTTCACTTTTTATCCTACATTATTTAAGTTTGTGATAAGTTTTAATAAAACATATCAATAAAAACATGTTGGTTTGAAGTTGGTATCGCCGCGAGTGGGTAATGTGAAGACAAAGATAAGTGTAGAAGTGGGGGATTCTGTGAGTACAGGTGGCGTCTCTTTTGATTCAGTTGCAGTTTTGTTGAATAATTAATTTGAGCGAAAAGCGAGACCCAAAATTAAATGCTTCGCAAAAAGATAGGAAACAAACAAGAACGTTTCAAGAAAAATGATAGGCCTACTCCAACACAGATAGTTGTCACGAAATAAAATAAAATAAAACGGATTTATCACTGTTTCTTAGGGCCGGTTTCACCAAACGAAGAGTAAGAGTTTACTCTAGAATAAATCATGTATACACGAGAGTATTTTCTTTCTTTCACCAACACTTTACTCGGGTGTAAATCGCTTACACGAGAGTAAATTCGAAAGTAACTTTAAACGGCGAAAATCCGTCGAGTAAAATACGGAGTAAACATAGTTTTCAACGTGCGTGTACCTGCTACGGGTTGTTATGGTTTGACGGTTGCGAATGATGGTATTTGAAGATGATTCCGGCGATGATTCGGAATATTATCCTCTAATGTGAAGACAAAGATAGGTGTAGAAGAGAATGGATTGGTTTTCCAATTATGACGATAGAGATTTTGTCACGAGGTTATGTTTGACCAAATCAGCAGCTCTTCCTCCATCTTTGTCTCCTCGGTCTCTGTCTCCTCATCCGTCTGTCTCCTCCTCCGTGTGTGTTCTCTTCCGTATTTGTCTCCTCCGTCGGTGTCTCCTTCTTCTCAATTCCTTTTACTGTCTACTTCTCCGTTTGTTCCCTCCGTCACTGTCTCTTCCATCCGTCTCCTTCGCCGTTTATGTCTGCTTGTAATTTCTCCTTTTTCTCTTTCCCTCTTTCTCTTTCCCTCTTTCTCTTTCCCTCTTTCTCTTTCCCTCTTTCTCTTTCCCTCTTTCTCTTTCCCTCTTTCTCTTTCCCTCTTTATCTTTCCCTCTTTATCTTTCCCTCTTTATCTTTCCCTCTTTATCTTTCCCTCTTTATCTTTCCCTCTTTATCTTTCCCTCTCTCTCTTTCCCGCTTTACCTTTTCCTCTTTCTCTTTCCCTCCACTTTCTCTTTCCCTCCACTTTCTCTTTCCCTCCACTTTCTCTTTCCCTCCTCTTTCTCTTTCCCTCCTCTTTCTCTTTCCCTCCTCTTTCTCTTTCCCTCCTCTTTCTCTTTCCCTCCTCTTTCTCTTTCCCTCCTCTTTCTCTTTCCCTCCTCTTTCTCTTTCCCTCCTCTTTCTCTTTCCCTCCTCTTTC